>JASDQU011507234.1:4844-21770 GCA_032191745.1 Picea mariana
TTTTGTTTATCCTAAGTCTGTTTGATTATGGACAGGTGAAGGCGGGTAAGGCGAAATCAATGGGGCAAAAGGACAAGGGGAGAGAGGGCGCAGTGTGTATGAAGGATGCAGCAGGGTGATGGAGAATTGAGCGACAAGAATGGAGGGAGGAAGCGGAATCACCTGAGCCAGACTTCATCATCTCGAGGGAAAACGCCAAATCAGCAGTCGAAGAATCGACTCGCCTATAATTATAGGACCCTAACAGTACAAATCAAAAGGTAAAGGCGAGGTATGTAAATTTTATGTAAATACAATTAAGCTATAGTTAATGAGAAGATTCCAACTCATCATTACCACTCATGTAAAATCATTATGAGCCGCACTTAAAAGGGAGGGAGGAAATATCGAACTTGTATACCATCATTTCACACGTATCAACCACCGCCATTCCTATTTACCATCCTTTCGTTTTGTTTCACCACCATTTGCATGCCTTCACTCGAAAAACTCACTCTGCACAGAAGCTGTTACTCAAACTCTTGGACGGTGTATTTTACTGAGATGATAGCTATGGGAGGCTCTGTTGTATGGTACAAACCCACCACGACAGCTCTGTTAGAACACTATCCAGTAGCCTATCAAATTTTTCTGCAGGCAGGATGGCTCGGTTATTTTCAGAGACTCCAGTGGTATGATCAACAACAGGTTCTCCAATTTGCTCAAAATCTCCAGGAAGACCATTCCATTGTTTAAGGGGTTTGGATTTCAGTTACAGAAGAGGATATAGCGCAGTTTTTGGGTCTCCCTACCAATGGCATTCTTATGTTCAGCCGCAAACATATCATGTTGAATGCCTAGCAGGATTTCCTCTTGCCAGGGGAACAAATTGAACCTAAAGGACGGGGTATCCGACTCAGCTTGTTTCCACCTCCATGGCCAAAAGTTGAAAAATTCGTCAAACACTACCTTACCTGTAAAGTTCGGTACCAGGTAGGCTACCAGCACGATTTTGTCCTGTTGTCTCGTTTACGGCATAATAGATTGGTGAACATTCCCTATTATTTGTTCGGTTGTCTTAAAAATATGTCTCACTACTGTAAAAAGGCTAAAGATCCTGCTCTTTCACTCACCCATCACCGTCTCGTTCAACTGCTTATCCAAAAGGGTTTTGCCCAACAAAACCCTCCACTAAACAACCCACCCATAAATCCCCCAGAAGCTACTGAAATTCCTGAAAATCTGTAGGAACAACAACCACAAAATCCTCTAGATTCTCCAGAAATACCTAACAGTCTGCCTACAGACCCAATTAGCCCAATTAACCCCCCTACCATACCAAGCCTGCCCCACACTTTACCAAAATCATCCACTCCTACCCTTCATATTCTTAGCGATGATTCTGAACCAGATAATTCTCCCTGTCCCATCATTGAGAAAAAAACCCCACGTAAATGAAAGCAAATTCCTTTCTTTCCGCCCTTTTTGCAAAGAAAACGAACAAGGGCCTCAACAAGGGCAGCCACTACTGCCACTTCCCTAGACCCCCAACCCATCCGACTAATACCCCGTACACCTCTAGCATCCCAAATGTCAGAATCGTTGCCTACTCCACCCACGGGCACTGAAACACAAGAACCAGATGCCCAACATGTTGCGACATCATCTATTTCAAAACCAGTAGCTGAAACAAAAGAACTAGCTACCCACTCAGTAGTTGAAACACAAGAACCAGCTACCCATTTAGTAGCTGAAACACAAGAACCAACTACTCATTCAGTGGCTGAAACACAAGAACCGGCCATAGTTGTCACACAAGAACCAGCTATAGCTGAAACAAAAGAACCAACTGCTAATATTGTTATTGAGACACAGGAATCAGACGCCCAGGGAGCTGCAACATTACTTTCTTTACATCAAGAAGCTGAAACACAAAAATCAGCTGCCGATCCTCTAGCTGCTCCATAAGAACCAACTAGTGAGGCTGTGACTGCTACACAAGAACCAGTCATTCCTCAACCAGAACCAACAATGGCCTTTGTCTTACAAGAAAATGAGTTCCTAAGGTCTGAACTGGAAGCCTACAAGCAAGAGCTAGCCATGGCAAAGGAAGCCTATGAGAAGGAACTTAACTTGCACACCCTAGCTCGCATAGCAACCATGTCAGAGGGAACTACAATAGAGGATCTGTGTAGAGAATATATGTGCAGTCAATGTGGGGACATCTACTATCAAGCAGGCTACAAAGTAATTCAAATTCCAATGCCAGGAGCTTCCCTCGCACCTTCGAATGTTGCAGTCAAAGAAGAACACCCTGCTGTTACACAAGAACCAACAGGACCTTCCAAAATTAAGACTGAGCCCTGGCCTGCAACAAATGTCAAAACTGAAACCCCTACTTTTGTTAATAAAGCTGTACAAACATTGCCTATTGATGAATCTGCCCCTCCCAGCCAGATCAATACCCACACCTTTTTGGAATGAGCCACTCAGATCCTACCCCAGCCTACTACTTGCAATGCTGAAACACAAACTCAGCCATGGGATGAGCAGGCAATAATACATAAATGGAAAAAAGAGTCTGCTGCTACACAGGCCAAAAGCCTACAGGAACACAAACAAATCTGGATAAATCATACCTACTCAAATTAGGAAGCTCTAGAGCAAACACACCAGGAATCTCGTGCCCTTAAGAAACAGAATAAAGAGCTAAAAGGTAGGTTGCTTCTGATTTTTGACTTGGCACAAAAGCTATTGGCTGCAAGGAAACCATCTTGCAATTACTCTCTGTTCCTGATGGAACGACTTACATGGTTTCAGATCAAATTAGTCAAAGAAGGCAGATCCCATGCAATATTAAATCCAACAAATTTTATTAAAACCTTTGCAGAAGCCTCTACTATGGATCAACACCTCCTCTGTGAGGCATATTTTCATAATGAGGTCATCCCTGAGAACATGTAGCTTAACCTTAACCCTCTGGTCAATGACATCTAGATTCGGGCACTCACCTCCTTCCTTAACAATCAGATTATATGGCAGGATGACTTCCTAGCTGCCAAGCACAGTGAGGATAACTGCCTTCTCTGGATAAGGCCAGAGACACAAAATGCTACCACCTTTGTTACAAAATACTATCAGTTTTTAAAGAAACTTGGGATAACTCAACACATTCAACAATTATAGACATCAGTATTTCAAGAGTGTCAACATTTCATTAAATCAACAGAGATCGTTTCCCTACAGGCAAACAACATGTTTTGGCAACAATCTACTGAGAAAAAACAGGAGCACAACCCTTTTAGCCCCACTAATCTTGAGATAGCAATTTCCAGGGTACCTAGCTACATCAAGTGTGCTCAGCAAAAATATCAAGTCCATTATAAGCTACCCAAGAAGGCCGAAACAACAGCTTGGCAAAGGTTACAACGTGTTCAAGGGTTTAGAGCTCCAACAGACATCACCTTCCATAGATACTGCTTGAGTAACTTGCACGCTCAGAGTCGGTATTCAGATTCTGACTCAGAGTGAAGTTGCCTAAGGACATGCAACATTTTAAGTTGGGGGGGATGTTAGAACCATACAATGTACCTTTTTTCCCACACTTTTTGCTACCTTTACACCTTGTTTCACTCACATTATCACCTTACCCTATCTTTCCAAAGGTATATAACTCTCTTCTCTTTACTATATGTTTAATTAGTTTTGCATATAATTTTTCATTACTCTCGTACTTAACCATTAATCAGAAATGTATAAGTGTTGAAACAGTTCGAACTGCAGATTAGCATTAAGGCCTGTTGCTGAAACAGTTGAAGCAAGCAAACCCTGTGTCTGAAACAGTCTGTGGACTACGATGTTGAAACATCAACTCACAGAAGCTGTTACACTCTTCATGGTCTACAATGATGAAACAATAACTCATACAGAAGAATCTATTACACAGTCCGTGGTCAACCATGCTGAAACACAGAAGAAGCTGTTACACAGTCCGTGGTCAACGATGCTGAAACACAGAAGAAGTTGTTACACAGTCTGTGGTCAACGATGCTGAAACAACAACTCACACAGATTGACTACAACATCCGCACCTTGAGCTAGCATCAACCATCGCTGCTGCCTGAGAAGTGCTGAAACAGTCAGAACGCGGATCCTATGGCTGAAACAGCCTGCGATTTGCGATGCTGAAACAACATACAACAATAGTAACAAGAGACAAATAAAGAAGTTGTTACTCTAACTGCAACAACAACACCTCACTCAACACTTGTAATAGCATTCTATTGCGAGAGACTAGGATATCCTATTCCAATTTAGAAAGTCGATCTGACTAAGAATAGGACTTAGATGTACACCTGTAATTTGTTGATCAAATTATATCGAAGGGATTCTCCTCTTTAAATAAGAGGAAATCACCATTAGAGAGGAGCTTCTGTTTTTACAAAGAAGGGATTTACAGAGAGGGACGTGTTTTACTTCAGATTGTAATGTAACACAGTTGATAGATGAATAAAATATTGTTCTGAGCATTTCTCTCTAGTTCCTTTCATTTTAGGGGAATCTTGTGAGAAGGGAGGGCCCACCTTCTTCACAAGATTCACCTGTTAGCTTTGTAGTGTGTTAGTGTCATTTCTGTTTATGCCTTGATTAAATTTTGTTTTGTTGAAACACTACTTTACTGAACTCTGTTTTGCTGAAGCACTACTTTACTGAACTTTGTCTTCCTGAAACTCTGTTTTACCGATTGTTACATTGGTTTTTACATGATTCATGCTTGGGTAACTGTTAATCATTCTAGTTAGCAATCCTGCTTGGTGAATTCATGAAATCTTGATAGTCAGGGACAGGTGCTGAAGGTTCCTGCTTCAGGAATAGGGTCCTGTTCTCTGTTAGAGATAGTTAGCCTTCAGTGCATGTCAATTATTTTAATGAGTTCATGAAAGTGTGCAAATCAAAAATAGGTGTTGAAGTTTCCTACCTAGAAAATAGGGTCCTGTCCTTTGTTAAGAGATAGTTAACCTTTAGTGTGTGTGTCAATTATTTCAGTTAAGAAATGAGTTCATGAAGTGTGAAGATCAGAAACAGGTGCTGAAGATTCCTGCTTTGGGAATAGGGTCATGTTCTCTGGTTATAGAATATTTGGTCTTTCCTGTTGCAGTATCTTGTTTTTATTTTAATGTAATCCAGGATTCTTCAATTAATCATTTCTTTAAACTTTGAGCTCTGCAATAGGTAGGTTGCTTTCCTGTAATTCAAGTTAGAACTTCAGTTTGTTCAAGGCAAAGTGTGATTAATATATTTTTACTACAACTCTAAGTTGCTTTTGAGATTGAGCATATATAGTGCGTGATTACCTTTGAAATAAACAGACTTCCCTGGGTTGACAATTTATGTAGCACTTGATTGTTTAGTTAAATAAGCAATTATAGTGACCAACAGTGACCATTCTATGAAAAGGGAGAGCATGCACAACTCTCAGGTTTCGAAGGGAACTAAGAAACAAATTTTGTTTCTTGGTACAAGAATTGTTGGGCATGGTTTTTCTAATCAAGCTGATAAAAAAAGTTGTAGATATATAAAGTGATTGAGTGAGAAATCACAACATTCTCCCTTGCTTGGTGGATAGGAAACTAGTCTACCAGAATTCTTGTGGGAGGAGGAGAGTGACCTCCATCCCTACCTGTTGCTGAACATAAAGAATAATTCTAGGTATAATGGTTAAGACTGATGATGACCTAAAGATACTTTGGATTTCTGAACTAGAATACTTAGTAAGTAGCATAATTCGAAATTGTATCTGGGTTTTAATGGAATAGTCCAGATGTTATTAGACATTAAAATTTATTATAAATAAGGTAAAATGGTTGATTAAATGGTGATATTGAACGTGGAGAAGGGAGTGTTGGGGCACTTCTAGAATCCCTATGGGTCAGATTGATATCCATAGGTGGATGATAACCATATGGAAATATCTTGATATACTCAGATAGTTGTAAGAGGGAGTTTAGGAAAATATTCCCTTGTAGAAATCTATTGACCAAGAATGGTTTGAGGCATGAAAGAGAAGCTTGATAAGCTATCTTGTTTCCTTGGGGAACCGTTGGATTTTCCTAGATAATATTTCTGGGTTGTTGAGTCATCTTATAAAACCAGAGGAAATACAAATTTCTTGTTGGTTGTTGTTATATCAAAAGATAGACATAGTTATGATTATGTATGTTAAACTAGCCATGTGAATAGCATGAGAATGATTGCGAGCTCCCAAATAAGAGGGAATCTCGGTGTTGAGTATCTCTATGGAACTTGTACTGAGAATGGAAGTAATATCCTTGGGAGAAGGATATGGAAGTGTGATGCGTCCATGTGCATGTATGATATGGAAAGGGTGCAAACAATGAGATTAAATGATGTATGATTGGGCTAGGTGTGTATAGGCTTGAGTGCATGGGTTTAATGCATTGTGAATCTTCTTGATAGGAAGCCTAATATTAATACCAATGAGCTATGAATGATCTTAAATGTGCAAGTGATGCGCATGTATGATGTAAGAATATATATGTATACTAAAGGCACAATATGGCTGCCTTGATGAGTGATATGTCAGGCAAGAATTATACTTTCCAAGATTGAATGAATACCATGAATGCATGGCCAACTCTATTCTAAGGAGTCATGAAAGATTGGGTTTGAATGATGGCTTGCGGGGAATGTGTTCCATTCCCTCAGGAAAGGTTAGTATAAACAGATGAAAGAGTAAATGGGCAAGGATGCTCTGTTGTCATTATAAAAGGAAACATGATTAAGCCTTTGAGGATTGCATGAGAACAATTGTGAACAATCATAAGTTAAATGATTTATGATTATGCATGTGGTTAAGTGCATCATAGATGTAAGTTATAAAAACAAGGAATATGTGTGGACAAATAATATGAATGCATAACAAAGATGCATGTTTATATTCCTTATGGAATATTTGGTAAACAACCAAAGCTAATTCAAGGTTGATGCCATCACAGATAGAGAAGGAAATGCAATAAGGAAGTTGCATGCTGAAGGATTTCCTTGTGTATGAGCTGTGTGAAGACTCTGTCAGGAGAACAAAGTCACAACCTTAATGACTGCTGAAAATTGAGCAGTGGGCTACAAGCCTATTTATATAAGAAATCCTGGATTACATTCTAAAACAAAATATATGAGTGGAAAACTAACCAACGAGTGTAGACCATTGTGATAACCGAATGGTAAGGTACAACGTGCACAAGGTCATGGATCATTATGAAAAAAAGGCTTCCTATTAAAGCATGATGATGTATCCTAAGAGTTAGGGTAATCCTAAGCAAGGTTTCTCAAGGAAAAAAAAGAGGGAGGAACACTCTTTCCACCCTAAGAACTCTAAATTGATTATAGAGTTGCAGGTCTTAGATGAGAAGCTATGAAGAACAAGTACAACTGGATAAAGGAGAATACGTAAGTAAGTAAGTTTGAATGAATAGGCTTGGTTGAAGCCATATTAAACAAAGGTAGTGAGGCCTTGGAAAATATCCCATTTGGACTAAAGGTCCTAGGCTATGTAGAAGGAGTTGGAAAAGGGAAAATCTATTAACTCCTTTCTTGTTGTATATTATGTTTTCTCTAGGAAGAGAAACTAGTGTGCTAATGCAGGGTAAATGTTTGACACCATAGCGATGATGGTTGTATGATTGTAGAAACAATTAAGAATTGTTGTGTTGTACTCATGAAAACATTAAGAATAATGTAATGAAGTGCAAAAATATATGCTAGGACATATCTAAAAATGTTTTATTGACTAAAATGCTATGATACATGCATTTTTATTTTACCTAAAAACTAATATATATTTATGATGGATGGCATGGGTAGAAAGGAATTGGAGCTGTTGAGAAAGACAATTGCCAATGCTGGACAACCTCAAGCAAAGGATAACTATGAGGAGGTTGTTGTTAAAATATTATTGAAAGGACTTTAAAAGTCCCCACAAAGCACCATTGATGAGGTAATATCTGAGAGGGTGCTAGAATCCAGAGCAGGTATAAGAATGTTCATACCTATGTGGAATGAGGTATGAAGGTAGGAATCCCTTCTGAGAAGTTTTCATTATCCTAAAAATATGCAAATAATTGTGAGTGGTTGTTGCATGCTATTGCTACCCAAGCGAGGTAAGATTCAAGAAAGAAGAATCTGAACAATAGAGAGAGGAAGTCCATGCTAGCCAAAGATGAGTTCTGATCCTTGCAAGAAAATGCAGGAGTAAAGAGTACCATGGGTACAATGAACAATCTAGGGGGATGGGGAATAAAGGCACTCATAGTTAGCACATTGCATGAAATTGCTTCAAGGAAATGCAGATTTGCATAAAGGGAAGACACCGAATTTTCTATTGAGGAAGGAGGGAATTCCAATATTTTACTTACACTATATAGGTGTTAAAAAAAAGAGAAAATTTGGGTGGCCATGAGTGTTGGCACCCTTGTTAATAATGAAGGAAGAATGCTTGGTTGCATTCAATGGAAACATTTAGTTTCATGTGCACTTATTTGGGATCATGGTTATCATGTAGCAGGAAGCATAGTCTTATTGTAAGAGTGAACAAGAAGGAATAAGCCATATGGTGAAGAGGTTGGTTAAACTCCAACACACCATAGCAGAGTGCTTGCCACCAAGTGTGGTAACTTGAAAATCAATGCAAGGGTGCATTGGGTACGAATGTGGCCATGAATATTGGCACATTGATTAAAGTCATTTTATATTTGAATTATATTTGGAAAATTTAGTATGTTGAAAGGATGCTTACATAGATAATAATATTTCCCTTTTCCTTTGTACCCTTGAATAGATGAAAATGACTTGGACTGTTAGTATGCATCATTTGAAAATATAATATGCATGAAAACTAACAATTTGTTTGGCTGAGGAATGTGAAGTTGCATGAGAAAAAATGGTCTTGGATATGGAAGTATTGTAAAACCATAAGGAAGACCAATTTCCTGTTGAGCTAAACTGTTATGGGAAGGAAATCTCCATACTTGTGAATCTAGTTCCTGTGCGGAACATATATGAAAATAATTGGGGAATGTGGAAATATGTGTGTAACAGATTTGCAAGAAACTTATGAATTTGAAATTGATGATAATTTCTCATAATTTTGTATACCTATGATACAGGTAAGATGAAAAATATTTTTCTAGGGAGGATAGATGAAGGTTGTCAAGCTGGAAATCATGAAAGATGATACTATTGAGACATGAGGACCCTATGGTAATCCATGATTTCCTTGGAACATGTTGTGCTGTGGCAACACAAGCCAGAGGGAAACCTCGACAGAGCAAGTTCGAGGGAGGCCTCTACTATAAGGCTCAATGAAATATTTGAAATTATTCTTGTATGAGAAAGCCTTGCCAAGGAAAGATGGATCGCTCAAGGAACTGTATAGCAAAGAAGGGGATGTCTGAGCCTGGGCTTGGAAGGTGAGTGACCGCAAGGAAGAGGAGACTTGATAATTATTATAAACTATTGATTGGGATCATGCACATAATGAGTATGTCCAGGAAAAACAGTGAGCCAATAAAAACAAGAAAACCATGTGGATACGAATCCATGAACTGCACAGATGAGTATTGTGCTAAGTTATGATTTTTTATTGAATTTTATGCAACAATAAAATGTTTTCACATGAAATTGTGGTTAATATGCTTGTTGTCCAAGATTATTGAAGGTAGTTGGCAAAGGCCAAGTGTCTGAAGAAAAATTGACCCAGAAAGAGGATCAAGATTTCTGAAGCAACTGAATGACAAAGGATTGATAGGTGTTACCGAGAAAGAACATTGAGGATGGTGTTCCTTTTAAGGGGGAGGGGATTGTAACACCCTTGTTTCCCCCATATTGTAATTAATCGTTAATTATTATTACCATGCTAAGGCATGTGAACGATGTAAATGTATTTTTAGTTACATTGCCAATGACTAACTGTGGGGGTGAAGCATTGAAGTACTGGACATGATATAACTAGAGGAAAGAACGAAAAAACTATAAGAGAAGGTTCATTATGTCAAATTCCTTCGAATTTCCCCTTTTTGGGAATGATTAAACCCTACAAATCCCAAGAAGAGGAATTATTTAATGAAGTAAGGACCGGTGCTTGAACACTCAACCACCCCCATGAATGAAATCATGGTCTGACTGAAGAATGTCATCCTGAAGTACCGCAGGGTTTGGCAGACTAGGCTGATCCAAGTTTCCTTCTGACAGAAGGAACATGATAGGAAGACACCCATACTGGGAAATGATATACAAAAAAAAAAATAGAGACAAGAGAAGACACACGAAGTAAGAAGAGGGCACACAAAGCTCTACAGAGAACAAGAGAGACACTAGAAAAGAATGCATGCACAGATGGGAATGCGTGACCCAGATATGTAGAAGAAAAGAGAAAGGATGCGAGCTTGATGCTGGTGAAACATATGATAAACCTTGCAGGGATGTTGTAACATGGAGAAGATCTTTGATAAATGGCATAGTTCCCTACTGATATCATGGCTTGGCACGAGTGTGGCCAGAGTGATAAGACTGAATGCCTCTAAGCCTATGGTTGGGTGGAAAGGTGATCACCCAAAGTCAGTTGGTTGGCTGCAACTGTAATAGATAAGTACTTCGTTTACCCTGCGCACTTGGATTGAAATGCATGATTGAATGTTTGTGTTTGTGACTAAGATTTGTAGCATTTTAATTATAATGAAAATGCTTAATGTTCTTCTATAAATTGTTTCCTTTGAATGGCTATAAGATGACCAACGTGGCCTTTGGGATGGTTGGGAATTCATCAAGATGTTCTCCCCATGGATCAACTTCACAGTACTAGAGTCGGGGTAGACTCCATCGGACTGCTACAGTCCTATTGATCCTTCGAAGGTGCCTATCCCTATGTTAGAACCTAAGTTCAATGAGTGGAGGGCGCTTCCTTCAAACCAGTAGCCTAGGAGACCGTAGGTTCATTCCCACAACCTTAACCAAATCCTAGCTAAGATTCGAGCTTACAACCCGAGCCTCATTAGAGGGTCCATATGACCAGGGCCTAGGAACCCTGTGCTAGTCCAGAAGGAGCTAGCTCTTCTGACTTCGGGACTTCAAAACTTATGATTCCAAAATCCTCGAAAAGAAACGAAGGTAGAAGTTGTGAATTGATGAGGGCGGTAGCTCTGGGAATCCAGTGTGGATATCTCTCAGTCGTTAGATCAGACTTAGGAGGAGAAGCGTTAAGCGCTTCAGTGAAGTTCTACTTCGACAAGATAGGATTTTTCTAACGCTGAAACTCCTGAATGTCGAAGCCGTGAAGTAAATTGGGACCATTGAAAATGGAGGGACACGTGTCCACAGATCAACGGTTATCCGGAAGTACGGGTATCCAACAGTATAAGGACACATGAGATTCCCTGGAGTTCGACAAGCCGAAGTAAATCCTGGCTGTGAATGCTATCTACACATGTCGATAGATCAGGCATGCTCCAAAGAGGAAGCTGGAAGGTACTCATCGAAATCCCAAATGTCGAACTTTCAAAGTAACATGGACCTTCGATCTTTGGATCCTTTGGGATCCCTCTCAACCATCGATCTAAGAAGTCCACCCTCGATTACCTAACCGACCGAGAATATGTCATGGAGCGACACGTGGCCCCTACTTTTCCCTTGTCTAAGGTTGTCCGTCGATTTAGAATCGTAGAATGAGAGGTCACGTGGCAAGTGATGCCATAGTCTGGAGACTTAGTACTCTGGAGGAACCTGTCCAAGAACCTAGAGAGTGTGAAAACCTCTGAATTTGTGAATGTTGAAATGAATCTCGACAGTTGGTAGGATGAGGACACTTGGCACCAGATTAGAGAGTCCAGAGACTTAGCTCTTTGGGGAATTCACATCGAGATGAATCCGTAAGCTCTGAAGCCCAGAGTTGCGAAGTAATGGGGACAATGGATCTATGAATCCACATGGACAAATCTCAACCATGAGATTTGAAAGAAGTAAGTAGATTGGATGACGGGGGTTGACGTGGCTCACTGACATCATCCCGGGTGACATAGCCCCACAACTAAGGTGCCATGTGTCACCCATATTTAGATAATTCATAGACCCCTTATGCCTATTAGAGAATGACACGTGTAACCCCCTAATGAGGGCATGTGTCACCCCTCCACTCTCGTTGCGTGTTGAATTATGGTTCGTGCTCGCCTAGCCAACATGGTTGGTGATGTGTCTGGGACTCCAGGAGTATAGATAACTTTGGGAGTCAGAATATTTGAGTGTATCTTGATAAAGTAAGGCTCAATGATGATCTTCGATCGACGAATGTCGAAGGAACAACGACGATCGTCGATCGCCAAAACACTGAAGCTTCAACTACGACCGCCGACTACCGAAATGCCGAAACGTAGAATGTTCAATGAAAAACTATGAACACCGATCGTCGAATGGTTAAGGCCACGTGGTGAAATTTTGGGACTTCGAGGAGTAAGATAAAGGTACGTTAAGCATCGAATGCCAAAGACCCTAGCTAATAATGTCCAAGTAACTTTGAGAGGCCATAACTTGCAGACCAGAGATCAGATTTTAGTGTGGTGACGATCTTTGGAAAGCTCGTGGCAAGCAGTAGCCAGTGGAGGTTCCAGAGTTAGGATTTGAGAGAGTTAGGAGAACGAAAATTTTATGCCATGTCCCTAGAAATGGTATTTAAGGGTCAGGTGTGTTACACCTAACTTTATGTCTTCTATAGGAAAAACTTCATCCTCTATAGAAACATTTGGGATGTTGTCCAGGACATTAGGGGATTCGTAAATATTTTAAATTAGTAATTTCAAACCGTTAGGGGAATCATACCCATTTATCTAGTTTTACGAGTCAAAATTGACCTCCAAAATTTCTTTGAATTGTATCTTAGATGGTGCAAAAGCTTCTCTTGTTTTTTGTTTATGTAGTGCCTTTTTTTCCTTATAATTAGGGCTTTGTATCTATTAATCTTATTAATTTTATTTTTTTTAAGATTCACCTTCAAAGACTAGTTATAGACATCCCTAATGGTTTTTCTAGCAAGTTTACACTCATTATCAAACCAAAAATTGGAATTTGTTTTTTTTTTTACACAACACTTCGATATAAATATTTTTTTATATTTGATTTAATTTTTATAATACCATTTCATTTACATTCAAATGTTTATTATTATATTTTTAGTTATATTAAGTATACATATATTTTATGATATGAAATGGAGATTATAATATTTTTAACAAGTTGTAAAAAAATAACCAATAAAAAACACACTTGACTTTGAGTGATCTTCTCTTTGGAATCGGGTTAAATTGACACTCAAGGATAGAAAAAATTAGTGTAGTACACTTTTTTTCCACATGAAATGTCACTTTATATTATATTTAAATATAAACAGTTCTATTACAGAAAAAACCAATAGGCCCATGAGCCATTATACCTCCCGTAGCAAAACCAAACTGTAACAAAAAAGGATACTACCGATCCCTTTTACATAAACCTGCAAAAAACATCCCCTTCAAAGGTTCCATACACCACAAAAAATCTTTCATCAATAATGAGTCTCAATCATGCAGTCCCATATTATGGTAACAAACAATAGCTTCTACTACTATTCACCTAACACCAGATATGGCTAATATAATTCTAAAAACATGTGTGACCCTTCATGGCCTCCTTCAACCTAGAAGTATTCGATAAAACCTGGAGATTTTAACATAGCCAATTTAGAAAGCCTGTCCGCCTTTATATTATCTTCTCAATACATATGCTCAAAAGAGATATTTTGAAATAAAATTATAAGTTCAAATAGTCTTTCCTTCCAGCATTCTAGAGCAAGCACCTGTAGGCATCCTTTTCCTCGTAACCAATCAATAACTATATTTGAATCTCCCATAATCGTGAGCTTCGGTATGGCGAAACAAGAAGCCAGAGTTAATAAAGACTATACACCCATCAACTCATCTCTTGTGTTAGTCCCATGCCCACAATTGATTAACCAATCGATAATTCTGTGTTCATTGATCTTCAAAGTTCACCCCACTCCACAACAATTCCCAGATGTTGTTGATCCATCAAACCATTCGAATGATCCTTCACCATAAATTGTATCCTTTTTCTGATTTTCTTTTGTAATTTTGGAATCCTCAATTCAGCCAATTGAAGTAATGACAGGTCTGCAACTTTATGTTCGGATGGTATCCCATTTTTTAAGATGGCCAAGTTTCGCTCTTTCCATATATTCCAGCATATGTAAAGAGGGAGAGTGAGATATTCATAATAACAGAGTCTCCAATTTTTAAATCGCTCATTCATGCTATTTCCATTCCAAACCCCCAAATAATTTAGTTTTAATGAAACTCTTTCCCATATAGATCAAGTAAATGGATAGTCATCAAAGAGATGAAATGCGGTCTCCAGATTCTTCTTGCATAGTATACACCAGCCAGAACCTACAAAACCACGTCGTTGAAATAACTCCCAAGTTAATATCTTGTTTTCTACCATCAACCAGATAAATAACTTTATTTTAATTGGACATTCCTAGGACCAAAATTCTTTTTTCCAACCACCGATCACCACCTTGTGGTTTTTGTTTTCAATGGTCTCATACATGTTTTTAACAGATATCCTTTCTGAAGTGTCTCCTCCCATCCACAAAAGGGTGTCTGGTCTCCTCATTAACTGTACTCCATTATTTATTTCATACACCTGAAGTTCTACCATTCGGAAGCTAACAGACCCTCAATTCCCAGCTCAATGCTTGTGATCCAATTATGGCCCGACGCACCCATCTTGGGATTTCTGCTCACCTGGTATAAAAAGTATATTCCTTGGTCATTTAGAATTGTTATCAGTTCATCAGATAATATCTCTTTTTCTCCCATCCCCAAAATGTGTTCCTTGCCAATCCTTATCATATCCCCTAAACCCGGAATCCAAGCCACCCAATGCAATAAAATATGTAAATATTTTTGCAGGTATCTCCAAGTCGGTGAGCCTTTTGTTCCTTCCAACAATGCCATACGTAGCCAACATGCCACTGGAACAGAGGAGATATACTTCGTCTTAATAACACGGTGCCATAGACCATCATGCATCAAGGCCCTCCACAAGGTATTTACCTCCATAGCTTTACTAAAGCTTTCCAAATTTCTCAAACCCCAACCCCCATACTTCCTCGGTTGAGCAATAATCTTCCAACTGCATAAATGATAACCCTTATTTTTCCTTTTCCCAATCCAAAGAAAGTTGTATACCATTTGACAGATTTTAACTAGAAACGTAGAGGGAATGTTAGCCAAAGCAAGCCAGTATACTGGTTGGCTTTCCAAAACCGCCTTTATCAACACTAGGCGGTCACCCAGTGTCAACCATTTACTACACCAGTGATTGATGCACCTTTCAAATTTTGCAACCAACCAATCCCATTCCTCCGCTTTGTACCTACCAAACTTTATAAAATACCCAAGCTAGTTAAATCCAACAGATAGATCATTGAAGTTATAATGGAAGGTAGATTTTAAGGAATTCAAAACATCCTGTTGGGCACCATGATGGTAAAATGCAGATTTATGTGCATTGATCATTAGCCCAGTTGAAGAACAAAAACTGGTCAATATCCTATGAATCTCTACCCATTCAGAAATCGATGATTTTGACATAATTAGGATATCATCTACGAATAGTAGATGGATAATCTAAATTATCCTAGATACCTTGATTCCTGTCACCAAGCCATCCTATTTTCCTTTTTTAAAGATAGACTCAAACTTTCTATAACCAGAAGAAAGAGCAATGGAGATAATGGGCACCCCTGCCTGAGGCCCCTTCCGCTCTTGAAAAAGTCCGTTGGTTCTCCATTTATAAGAATTGCAAAATTTGTAGAAGATATACATCCCATAATCCACCTAGTGATCTGCATGCCAAAGCCACATTGAAGAAGAACCAACCGCAGGAAATCCCAGCTGATACAGTCATATGCTTTTTTCAGATCAATCTTTAGTATGAGAGCCTGTAACTTCTTTTCTTTTATATTGTGGATGCATTCCTGAGCTATCCTAATAGCGTCTATAATTTGTCTGCCCTTTAAAAATCCAAATTGCTCCTCTAATAGGGTCCTTGATAAGATCGGTTTAATATGATTTGCAATTATCTTCGAAATGACTTTGTAACAAAGGTTACCCAAAGCAATCTGTCTAAAATCGCCAAAAGAAGCCGGTCCACTAACCTTGGGTATAAGTGCAATGAACATCGAGTTTAGGGAACTATTCACCACACCTGAGAGTCTAGACTCCTCGACCGCCTCCAGTAGATCATCTGCCACCATATCAAATAAATACATGAACAAATCCACTGTCCAGCCATCTGGACTAGGAATCTTATCTTTTTTAAAGTCCCTTAGAACCTCAAGCACTTCCTCCTTTGTACACTGCTTTTCTAGCATCAACAGTTCCTCCTCACTTACTAACCTTCGATACCAACGAACTGAAGCGATCTGCTCCACTATCAAATTTTGAGAAGATTCTTTATAAAATGTGTTAAAATTTCTAACCGCTTCTTTCTTAATATCCTCTTGTCCAAAACAAAAATTGTCACTTTCATATTTAATCTCCCATAGGTGTTTTTTGTTTTGTCTATAGCTACCAAACCTGTGAAAATATTTTGTATTATTATCCCCTGACTGTATCCAAGTTTCCCTGCTCTTTTGTCTCCATAGCTTCTCCTCTGCCACCAATAAATTATTCCTCTTTGCTTCTAGAGTTTTCATACGATCCAATGGAATCTCACTACTGTTGGTCACTATAATTGCTTAATTAATTTCAAACAACCAAGTGAAACATAAATTATCAACCCAGGGAAGTCTTTTGTTTCAAAGATAGCTGCGCACTATAT
>JASDQU011507235.1:950-22805 GCA_032191745.1 Picea mariana
TGATTTTGAGGCAGATTGTGATGATTGGTATATGGATAGTTGTCATTTTTGGGATGACAACCATTTTCATATTTTATTTGATGAATCTAATCCACCTTCTATAGATATCATCAATGTGACAAATTGAGAGCCAATGATTATTACCAATGTCCATTCTGCATATTCTATAGTGGTATTATTCCTTTCAGATTTTGCTACGACCCTTTTCCACTGTGTGGATGGTTCTTCTTATTTGGATCCACATGATAGGTGTCAGTCTTTGGAGCATCATTTGGAGTTGGTTATTGGGTTCCAAAATCTTCCACGGGGAGTTCACATGAGCACTTGGACATGGGACCTGGGCTTACAATGGTGGTTGGACTACTTCAGCATGGTGGCTTTCCTTTCTACATGGGACCTTGGTTCTTCAGTCTTCTTCAACATTATGAGACCCTGGTATATGGTTGTACATCAAACGTTGAGGACAACACTTTCATAAGGGGGATGGAATGTAAGGTAGCTAGAGAGGTAGTGGGGGGGCCTAGAGAGCCCATAGTGATAATAGTGGAGGTCATTCAATGTAAGGTGGACTAGGTCCACTATATTATTAAATAAGATCGACTATAGTAGTTAGATATAATAAATGGGTAATTAGATATAATAAATGTAAGAGGACTTCTTAGAAAGTTTTACTTCTAGAAGATTCATTCTCTAGAATGTTCTTAGGTGATGGTAGCACTATATAAAAGGGTTTAAGCAATCTAATGGAACATAAAGAGAATTATTGTATTTGGAGTTGAAACTCATTGGGAGGTTGCCCCCTCGAAGAGGCAAGTGAACAGGAGAGGATCCCTTCCATAATAGGATCTATTGTATGGTGTTTCCCTACCTCAAGGGTTTGATATAATAAAGTGGTGTTTTTCTTCTATATTGTTCTTTGGATCTATTGTGTATTCAGTATTTGTGGTGATTATATTTGTAGATATATTTCGTTCTTAACACTCATTCACATAGTACACAAAGATATTATACCGGAAACCCTCAATCGAGAAAACCTTTCTTATATTCATTATATTGAATTTCATCATTCACTATACAATATATATACAATGTTTTTAGGTATTTCGTAGATACCAAAACCCTAATCACTTAATCCGGGATTAATTTACAAAACCGCTAAAAATTTCAAAATTCGTTAACAATAGAAAAAAATGCCCCCCAAAAAATTTGGGGCACTTCCCTCAACCCCGTTAGCCCCGCACTACTACCCGTTGCCGAACACTATGTGTAACCGGGGGGGGCATACCTGTCCCCCCTGGGACCCCCCTAGGAAAGTGCCCGACGCACATAGCACAAGCAAAGCACTAATACGAGGGATCATTAATGAAGTTGTCATATCTGACGCACCCACACACACACATGAAAAGAATATAATATATACCCAACACTTGGGAGCCTCCTTCACATGTTGTTGATGTGCCTTCTAGGTTGGGCTCACCATAAAGACCATGTCGGTGTCAAGCACCGCCTTCGTTCCATTGATTTTAGCTGGTGATTGCTTCGACTCTTCAGCTTCGAAAACAATAGTGGCTGCTGGCTCGGTCTTTGGTGCTCTCTGCTTGGCCTTAGCCCCTCCCGCTTTCTCCTTTTTGGGAGTAGGGTTTGTTGCGACAACTTTCTTGGCAAGGCAAGGCACCATTTTTTCTCTTGATTGTTCAAAAATCAGATAACAAAAAAATGTTTCTCATTTCATTTTAATTTATTAACTTAACTTAATGAATTAAAAAAAATAAAAGATAAAATATTAAATTTAAAATTAAAAGATAAATAAATATTTTTTTTCTATACAAAATTTGAAAATTTAATTATATATTAAATTTATATCACATATTTTATTAATTTAATTATTAATAATTTAAAAATTGATCTACACATAATTTTAATACCATTAATTTATTTGAAAAAAAATAAATAAATCATACTCACTCATTTATAATAATAATAATAATTATTATTATTATTATTGTTTGCTAATTTATATGCGACCTACTGGACACAGCGACTCATGGGCATGTAAGTGGTCAAAATCACCCATGGATCGTACCCAACATGAGCCACATCAACCCTTAACATGGCTGAAATTTTTGTCCCCCCAGGTTTCGAAACGGTGACATTAATATCATAGAGTGCTTTAACGTGGGAGACAATAATAATAATAATTTTTTTTTGTTTGTTTGTTAATTTGTGCGGAACCTGTTGGCTACGCGATTAACCTGTGGCTTGAGAAAGCGCGACTCAGGGGCATCTAAGCCGTCAAAATCACCCGAGGATCGCACTCGGCCTGAGACACACCAACCCTTAACATGGTTGGATTTTTTTTGTCCCCGCAGGTTTCGAACCGGTGACTTTAACATCACGGAGTGGCTTAACAACACACTCCGTCACCGACTATCCTACACCTTGGGGACAATAATAATAATAATAATAATAATAATTTTTCTATTTATTTAGTAAAAAATAAATAATTAACAATAAAATTTATAATATTAATTAATTAATTAAAATTTTGAAAATACATGCTTTGTAAAAAAGTTGGATCATCCATTCATATATATATAATAGGATAGAATTTTTGAAGATTACAACTAAGACATAAACTAAATTGGTGTATAAGATTCTTCTGTATGATTATGACTTACTTGGAGAGAGAAAATTCCACCCTATATAGACAACTATGTCTACGATTTGGGCTGAACATCTCATTTTATCTTTATCTACAAGTTGCTCTTAACAACTCAGTTTTTGAGAGCTTAAAATGAAAACATTAACATCTCATTTAAATTTTGTATGAGACATTGTTATGAACATCTCATTTTATGAGTAGTTGAAATAAAAACATTAAGGGAAGGATTAAGGTTAAGTATTAAGCTTACGTCTTTATAAGTAAGAACACAATCTATCAATGCATGATAAAGTTTAATTTTAATATGATTATATATTAAATTTTGTGGATGTTATTTTGACGCTTTAACGCTCATCTTAAGCTATTTTTTCAAAAAACACTTATCCAAAATCCGGCAGAGATGACCTTCGTTTATTAGCGATATCACGAGCGTTCAAACCTACAATTCCTCCCATCTCATGTAAATAAGATAATGCAGGGTTACTTCTAGCTGAGTGATCCCAATATCATCTACCTTCTCATTTTGTGGTAGAGAAATTAAGTTTGTCTTTAATTGGGTCTGTGCCTCCTTTATTGGCAAGTCATTATGTGATTTTTATTCATGATTGTGATATTTTGTTTTTCCTATTCATGGATGTTTGATTATAAGATTCATTACTTATGAATTAAATTCTTCATGAAAAGGGGTAATGGGTTAATAAATTTTACCAATGATTCATATGTAAAACTTGAATTGTAAGGAGTTGCATTATCAATTTATATACATTAATGACTAGAATATTAAGGGCTATTACAACAATTTTATATTAATAACTAACTAATAATTTTAGAGGCTTCCTTCGATAGAGAATGACGCTTGAATAAAACTTGTCTCAGACTTCTGCCTTTGTCAACTGCTTCCTTTTGTGATCTCAGTGTGAACCCAAAAAACCTCCTATGTGAGCCCAAGAAAGATCCTAGCATGAACCTTCAAACAGTCCAACTCCTAATTTCCCTTAGTAGCCACCTGCCTAGCGGGACTTACCACGGACACTATTCAAGACCTAAGTGAACTTCCAGTAATCTCCTCAGTGAAATTTCTTAAAGCTCTCCAGTGAACTCTAGATAATCACAATAGTAACCAAATAGTTAGAGCATAAAATAGAGACAAGATAATAGACAATTTTCAGAGATAAAATGCACAAGCTGATTTATATTAAAAGAGACAGAGTGGCTGGATATACAGACTTTGAGCAGAGATTTCTCTTTTCTCACAATATAAACACAGACAGACTAAAACTAAATGCTTCTTCCACTTTAGGTTCATGCTAGCCGAGCCAGAATCACGTAGGCTTATCAAAGCAACCTATATGAAAGACGCAAAGCTCGAAGAAAGGGAGCTTAGAAGACTCGGACTTACAAACTCAAATCACCTTTTCCTCAAATGAAGCTCTCATCTCCTTATATAAAAAAATTCGGAGAAGTGAATCATTTCTTAGACAAGACATTTTACTATTCTCTTGGAATCAGATCTACTTTTAAGATTTGGCTGAGCGATCATGCAAGAACCTTCCATCCAAATTTCAAATATACTTTCCACATATCTAAGGAATCTTAGAAATGTGGGTCAAACCACGCCAAAATCTAGAAAAGTGCTCTAGGTTTCTAAGATGCTTTTATTTGAAACATTACAAAGTGGAGATTTATGACAGAAATCCAGGAAAACCGAATGACGCCACTGTCGGCCAGTAAGACATGAATAGGCAAGACTTAGTCATTCTCAATGTGAGTATGGAATCTTTCTTCATGATTAAGAGTGTCCCACATTTTGTTGTATATTTTTCAAATGATAAAAGGTTGGCCATTTATCATTTGTACACCGGTTTTAGCCTTGGTTACCCATTGAAGATGGTTGAAGATGAAATGACTTAAAATTTCCCCATCATTTGGCCCATTCTGAAAAAGACTTTGGACATATTGCAGAGGAGATAAAGGTTGCATATAGAAGATACAATTGTTGGGTCTACTTCACTTTTATTGAGACCAAAATCTTTCCACCAATCTACAATTCAACTTGGAGGTCTTCCTGGTGTGGCGGTGTTAACATTTCCAAATTTGACAAGTGTCAAGAAGTCTTCTTGTTGTATGAAATCCCACCACAACGTTTTGTAATGAGAATAATCATAGTAACTTCCAGGGAAGTACAGGGCTTGATTTCTTTCTGGCCAATGGCATAGTAATCTAGGTCTTTAGAGGAAAAAGTATTGTTGGTTAAAACCTTCATTATTCCTTATATCCCAAATGAGATCTATGTCATGAAAAATACTGGAGAGAGCAACTTATGCTTCAACAGCCTTTTGTGAACCTCTTGAAATGACAGGAATCAGGACATTAGAACTTTGACTGTTGCGTACTTCGGGGACTAGTCTTGGACAATGGAATTGGTTTATGGGAGATCGCAATTTCATAATTCTTAACTCCCAATGAGGTTTCCAGTTTGATGAGTATTGTTCCTAACTCAATGTCTCTGGAATAGTTGTTAAGACTTCAGATCCATTTCTCAATTCGAAAAAGATAATCATAGAGACTTGTTGGAGGTGCTCTCTGCTTAAAAAGTCTTGGATACAATTTGTGGTGCCTTTAATATGTTCTATGGAAAAATCAAAATTGCTAAACAGGGCTTGCCACCTAGCAAATTTGGCATCACTGGGAGTTCTTATTTCTTTGTTAAGAACTTTATTCATAGCTGCAGCATCACTTCTTAGCAGAAATTTATTATATATAAGAAATATTTCAAATTTATGAATAACATTTAGAGTTTCTTTTATTTCTTTCTCTAGAGCAGAATAATTTTTTTCACTAACTTACCAGAGTTCGGAAGAAAATTGAACTATTTCTTCTCTTTTTTTACCTTCTTGTTCTCTGACTTGTTTAAGGACGACTCCCCAGCCAAGATTGCTGACATCTGTTTCAACAATTTTAGGAAGATCATCCTCATAGATATAAAGCAATGGGAGTGTCTTTTCTTTGGACTTAATATTTCTGATAGCATGTGAATGTGCTTTTGTCCATGGTGTTGGATCTTTTTTTAACCTTTCATTCAATAATTTACGATCTTGAGCACATCCTTTATAAAAATGACTAATATAATTTAAGCTTCTAAGAAATCTTTGGAGTTGGACTTTGTAAGTAATTTTATCTAGAAGCTTATCAACAAATTCAATGGCATGGGTTTGTAGGGTTAATTCACCATTCCGAATGATATGGCCAAGATACTTGACTTCAGTTCTGAAAAGTTCAAGTTTTTACTTTGAGAAAACTAGTCCTGCGTCTTCAACAACTTGTATGAATTTCTTAAGATGTTTGAAATGTTGTTCAATAGAAGAAGAAAATACAGGTATGTCGTCAATATAAACAATAAGGCAATGGAAATATGGGCATTTTCCAAACCAAAGGGCATGACATTCCATTCATAATGTCCTGCCGGAACACTAAAAGATGTTTTGAATTTGTCTTCTTCTTTTAGTGCTGCTTGCTAGAATCGTGATTTTAGGTCAAATTTAGAAAAAATATTTTCTCCAACAATCCTTGTTACCAAACTTGTTTTGTTTGGAATAGGATAGGTATCATCAGCCAATACTTTATTTAGTGGTTTATAATTTACCACTAATCTGAGGATTCCTCTGAGTTGCTCAAAATGTTTATTAACATAGAATTCATAGCAATTCCATGGACTAATGGATTCTCTGATAAGTCCTTTGTGAAGTAAGATTGTGATTTCTTCTGAACATAGCCTTTGATATTCATCATTCATTGGGATAACTCTGCTTTTGCGAGGTTTTCCTTCATAGGCATCTTTATATGGAAGTGTGACTTCATGTTTTTTCCGATGCCAGAAAGCAGTTGTATTTTCTGAGCATATTTGATCTTAAAATTATTTCTTCAAATTTAGAATCTTTTGTTGTATTTGACTTTGGTTAAGTTGATCGATAATCCTTAACTCAGACTGCTTGTTTTTCAATTCTTCTATCTTGAGTGTCTTACTCTGGACTGTCGAAACTAGAGAAGAAATCCTAGGAGAATATACAAAAGGAAGTTTAACAAAGATTTTTGATCCTTTTTTTGGTGAAGGAATGCTGATAAAATAACCAGAGGTTCCATTTGATAATTTTGTAGAACCATGAGGCTCAACAGCAACAAAAAAGGGATTTTTGAGAATATAGGCTACCAGAATGTTCGTAAGTATAAATTTAAAAGATAAGCAATGATGTTTGAAACATAGAACTGCCTCAGGGACTTCATTAGAGATCTGTGTTGGCACAATTCCTAATCCAATAGCACTCATTTGTGGTGTATGCCAAAACTGGATAGGAATGATATCTTTATTCAAAATATTGAGGTCAGATCCTGTGTCTAACAAAGTATTGAGTTTGAATAATTTCCCTTTGATCTTGACATCTAAGAGGACATGAAAAATTTGATGATGAATGGGGAGAATTCTCTCGGACTTGTTTTCATGTCCTGTACCCCGAACTTCTTGCTTTGTTTGTGCGTTGATTTCTTTATTAATATTTCCAATTTCTCTTCCTAAATTGGAGATGGAAATAGTCTATACAGGGCAAGAAATCAAAGTGGCTGGGAGAGGGTGCAAAGTGGGTTTACAAGAAGACTTTAGGGCCGTTGACCTTTTGTGAAAGGTAGCAAGAATTTGGTGTTGGGTTTTCCATTCATAAAATGAAATCCAAACATTTTTCTTGGTCATATATTATTTCCAATTTGTTGATAAGGCCATTTGTTCTTTGTCTGCGATAGATTTGGAGAACCTTTCTCCATCAGGATGGTGAAACAGATCCCAATTCAACATACCTTTCATCCATTCTTCTTTTACCAAATGTTTCTTGCACCTGTTCATTAATGAAAGGAACTTTCTTATTTCAGGTACCGCTGGTCTTTTGATGTCATTTGGGATATTTTTCACAACATATGTTTGAGAAATATTAAGAGGATAAGATTATGTTATAACAAGAATGTGAGGTTCATGTGGAAAAGGAAAATCAAAAAATTTTGGATGGGGACAAGGTTCTTTTGTTGTAATGCTTGTAGGAGGAATATTTGTCCTAGGATTATGATGTCTATGTTCAAGATGAATTTGTTCATTCTTTGTGTGAGTGGGTTGTTTTGAGAGTGTTACTAATTTAGCACAATATAAACATTGAAAAAATTAAGGT
The DNA here is from genome assembly GCA_032191745.1 of Picea mariana. NCBI lineage: Eukaryota > Viridiplantae > Streptophyta > Pinopsida > Pinales > Pinaceae > Picea > Picea mariana. The sequence continues at coordinate 8,820 of JASDQU011507235.1, forward strand.
ACTTGTCCTAATGAGGAAGAAAGGGGTTGGAACGAAGGATGAAAACATAAGAATGGACTTGATACAGAAAAAACAGAAGGGCGATCATCTTTAAGGTATGAACGTTGAGGGAAAGAGATGATTGTAGAGGAAGAGGATTCTTGGATGTTTGGAGAGGTTATAGATCATGGTACTAGAACTCGAGGAGTATCAATGATCCAATTTGCAAGAAAGGAGGGATTTTCCCATTTAATAGTCTGGTGTTCCATTTTTTGATTTAAAGGGTCAGTAATAACCAGAGAACTAGATTTAGATGTCTGACTAGGAGAATTCATTACTGCAGGATACAAAGTATTTGTATGGTTTGGATGGAAATGTTTGTCTTGGCTTGGCACATGTCAAATCTAGTGGTACAAATCTGGATTTTAAGAATATCTGCAAGGTTTTCATCAAAGGTATATACAGAGACGTTTGGAAAACAATCAAAATATACAAGGCCATTTGATAAAGGAGCGATAATGCCTCCTATTAAGGAATTAGTGAACTTATGTGTCATATCTCGAACAATACACAGAAAATAAGCATATATTCCTTTGTGTACTAAAGGATTGATTCCAATACGTATGCATCCAAAATGTAGATAGTTTGTTTTGTGTTTCTTTGCTTCAGCTTGGATTTCTTTAACATTGATCAAAGAAATGGTTTGGCTAACATCACTATTTTGTTGTATGCAACTCACTGATTCTTTAACAATGACTTTGGACACAGCACGAAGGTGAAACATACTTAAGTCATATAGACTTGGTTTGGGGAGATGGCGGGTAGTTTCCACACAGCCTATGGTTGAGACTCAATGGCTTCAATACTTGCATGATTTAGACTATGAAAATTGTTGTCTTCAAACATGGATCTTGGACTGCTTGTAGAAGTTCTTCCTAAAGTGATTTCTTAACTATTACTGCATAGAAAAGCAGGGCATTGAATTCTAGTTCTTTGCACCAGAGTGAAAGAATGTTGAATAAGCTCCTGGATGACTTCTCAGGCAATAACTAGTTAAAACTTGGAAAGTCATAGAAGTGGAAACCTTATCTTTCAAAGGCCCAAGACTTCTGATACGACTTTTAGAAAGTCGCAAGAGTGAAAACCTTGTCATTCAAAGGCCCAAGACTCTTGATACAGATTTCGAGATTAATTCTTATAGAAAATAAAACAAATAATAGAGTGAGAAGTCTATTATCATACCCGGGTTGAAAATGTGGTTGGCTCTGATACCACTTGTAACTAAGAAGCTTCCTCCAGTAGAGATTGAAGCTTGAATAAAACTTGTCTTAGACTTATGCCTTTGTCAACTGCTTCCTTTTGCGATCTCGGCATGAACCCAAAAAACCTCCTATGTGAACCCAAGAAAGATCCCAGCATGAACCTTCAAACAGTCCAATGCCTAATTTCCTTTAGAGGCCACCTGCCTAGTGGTACTTACCACAGATGCTATTCAAGACCTAAGTGAACTTTCGGTAATCTCCTTAGTGAAATTTTGTAAAGTTCTCTAGTGAACTCCAGACAATCAAAATAGTAGGAAAATAGATAGAGCATAAAACAAAGACAAGATAATAGACAATTTTCAAGGATAAAATGCAGAAGCTGATTTATATTAAAAGAGCCAGAGTGGCTGGATATACAGACTTTGAGCACATATTTCTCTTTTCTCACAATAGACACACAAACAGACTGAAACTAAATTCTTCTGCCACTTTAGGTTCGTGTTGGCTGAGCCAGAATCACGCAGGCTTATCAAAGAAATCTATATGAAAGAGACAAAGCTTGAATAAAGGGAGCTTAGAAGACTCAGAATTACAGACTAATATCAACTTTTCCTCAAATGAACCTCTCATCTCCTTATATACAAAATTTCAGAGAAGAGAATCATTTCTTAGACAAGTCAATTTACTATTCTCTTGGAATCAAATCTACTTTTAAGATTTGGCGGAGCGATCATGCAAGAACCTTCCGTCCAAATTTCAAATCTACTTTCCACGTATCTAAGGAATCTTAGAAATGTGGGTCAAACCACACCAAAAGATAGAGAAGTGCTCTAGGTTTCTAAGATACTTTTATTTGAAACATTACAAAGTAGAGATTTATAATGGAAATCCACGAAAACTGACTGATGCCACTATCGGCCAGTAAGACATGAATAGGCAAGACTTAGTCATTCTCAATGTGAGTATGGAATATTTCTTCATAATTGATAGTGTCCCGCATTTTATTGTAGATTTTCTGAATGATAAAAGGTTGGCCATTTATCGTTTGTACACCAGTTTTAGCCTTGGTTACTCGTTGAAGATGGTTGAAGATGAAATGAAATAAAATTTCCCCATCATTTGGCCCATTCTGAAAAAGACTTTGGACATATTGTAGAGGAGATAAAAGGTTGCATATAGAAGATAGAATTGTTGGGTCTACTGCACTTTTATTGAGACCAAAATCTTTCCACCAATCTGCAAGCCAACTTGGAGGTCTTCCTGGTGTGGCAATGTTAACATTTCCAAATTTGACAACTGTCAAGAAGTCTTATTGCTATATGAAATCCCACCACAACGTTTTGTAATGAGAATAATCATAGTCACTGCCAGGGAAGTATAGGGGTTGATTTCTTTCTGGCCAATGACATAGTAATCTAGGTCTTTGGAGGAAAAAGTATTGTTGGTTAAAACCTTGGTTATTCCCGATATCCCGAATGAGATCTATGTCATGAAAAACACTGGAGAGAGCATCTTGTGATTCAACAACATTTTGTGAACCTCTTGAAATGACAGGAATTAGGACATTAGAACTTTGTCTGTTGCGTACTTCTGGGACCAGTCCTAGACAATGGAATTGGTTTATGGGAGATAACAATTTCATACTTCTTAATTCCCAATGAGGTTTCCAGTTAGATGAGTATTGTTCTCAACTCAATGTATCTGGAATAGTTGTTAAGACTTCGGATCCATTTCTCAATTGGACAGAGATAATCATAAAGGCCTTCTGGAGGTTCTCTTTGCTTAAAAAGCCTGGGATACAATTTGTGGTGCCTTTAATATGTTCTATGGAAAAATCAAAATTGCTAAATAGGGCTTTCCACATAGCAAATTTGGCATCACTGGGAGTTCTTATTTCTTTGTTAAGAACTTTATTCATAGCTGCAACATCAGTTCTTAGTAGAAATTTCTTATATATAAGAAATATTTCAAATTTATGAATAACATTTAGAGCTGCTTTTATTTCTTTGTCTAGGGAAGAATAATTATTTTCACTATCTTGCCGGAATCCGAAAGAAAACTGAACTATTTCTTCTCTTTTTTTACCTCCTTGTTCTCTAACTTGTTTAAGGACGGATCCCCAACCAATATTGTTGGCATCTGTTTCAACAATTTTAGGAAGATCATCGTCAGAGATATAAAGCAATGGGAGTGTCTTTTCTTTGGACTTAATATTTCTGACAGCTTGTGAATGTGATTCTGTCCATGGCATTGGATCTTTCTTTAACCTGTCATTCAATAATTTATGATCCTGAGCACATCCTTTATAAAAATGACTAATATAATTTAATCTTCCAAGAAATATTTGGAGTTGGACTTTGTGAGTAATTTTATCTGGAAAATTATTAGCAAATTCAATGGCATGGGTTTGCAAGGTTAATTCACCATTCCAAATGATATGGCCAAGATACTTGACTTCAGTTCTGAAAAGTTCAAGTTTTTTCTTTGAGAAAACTAGTCTTGCTTCTTTGACAACTTGTATGAATTTCTTAAGATGTTTGAAATGTTGTTCAATAGAGGAAGAAAATACTAGTATGTTGTCAATATAAACAATAAGCCAATCGAAATAAGGTAGTTTCATCCATGACTCTTTGAAATTTTTCCGGGGCATTTTTCAAACCAAAGGGCACGACATTCCATTCATAATGTCCTGCTGGAACACTGAAAGTTGTTTTGAATTTGACTTCTTCTTTTACTGCTACTTGCCAGAATCCTGATTTTAGGTCAAATTTAGAAAAAATCTTTGCTCCAACAATCCTTGTTACCAAACTTGTTTTGTTTGGAAGAGGATAGGTATCATTAGCCAATACTTTATTTAGTGGTTTATAATTTACCACTAATATAGGGATTCCTCTAAGTTGTTCAGAATGTTTATTAACATAGAATGCATAGAAATTCCATGGACTAATGGATTCTCTGATAAGTCCTTTGTGAAGTAAGTTTTTGATTTCTTCTGAACATAGCCTTTGATAATAAACATTCATTGGGATAGCTATGCTTTTCAAAGGTTTTCCTTCATAGGAATCTTTATATGGAAGTGTGACTTCATGTTTTTTCTGATGCCAGAAAGAAGTTGGATTTTATGAGCATATTTGATCTTCAAATTATTGCTTCAACTTTAGAATCTTTTGTTGTATTTGACTTTGGTTAAGCTGATCAATAATCCTTAACTCAGATTGCTTGTTTTTCAATTCTTCTATCTTGAGTGTCTTACTCTAGACTGTGTAAACCAGAGAAGAAATCCTAGGAGAAGATACAAAAGTAAGTTTAACAGAGATTTTTGATCCTTTTGTTGGTGAAGGAATGATGATAAAATAACCAGAGGTTCCATTTGACAACCGTGAGGCTCAACGACCACAAAAATGGGAGTTCCAAGAATACAGGCTACCAGAATGTTTGTAAGCAGAGATTTCAAAGATAAGCAATGATGTTTGAAACATAAAACTTCCTCAGGGACTTCATAGGAGATCTGTGTTGGTACATTTCCTAATCCAATAGCACTCATTTTTGTTTTATGCCAAAATTGGATAGGAATGATATCTTTATTCAAAAGATTGAGGTCAGATCCTATGTCTAACAAAGTCTTGAGTTTGAATCATTTCCCTTTGATCTTGACATCTAAGAGGACATGGAACTTTTGATGATGAATGGGGAGAATTATCTCGACCTTGTTTTCATGTCCTGTACCCTAACCTTCTTTCTTTGTTTGTGCCTTGATTTCTTTCTTAAGATTTCCAATTTCTGTTCCTAAATCGGAGATGGAAATAGTCTGTACAGGGCAAGAAATCAAAGTGGCTAGGAGAGGGCACAAAGTGGGTTTATAAGAATACTTTAGGGCCGTTGACCTTTTGTGAAAGGTAGCAAGAATTGTTTGTTGGTTTTTCCATTCATAAAATGAAATCCAAACATTTTTCTTGGTCACATATTCTTTCCAAATTGTTGATAAGACCAATTTTTCTTTGTCTGAGATAGATTTGGAGAATCTTTCTGCATCAGGATGGGAAAACAGATCCCAATTCAACATACCTTTCATCCATTCTTCTTTTACCAAATGTTTCTAGCGCCCATTCATTAATGAAAGGAACTTTCTTATTTCTGGTACTGTTGGTCTTTTGATGTCATTTGGGATATTTTTCACAGCATATGTTTGAGAAAGATTAAGAGGATAAGATTTTGTTATAACAAGAAAGTGAGGTTCATGTGGAAAAGGAAAATCAGAACATTGTGGATGGGGATAAGGTTCTTTTGTTGTAGAGCTTGTAGGAAGAAGATTTTTCCTAAGATTATGATTTCTATGTTCAAGATGGATTTGTTCATTCTCTGTGTGAGTGGGTAGTGTTGAGAGTGTTACTAATTTAGCAAAATCTAAGCACTGAACAAAGTAAGGTACTTGTCCTAATGAGGAAGAAAGGGGTTGGAGCGAAGGATGCAAACATAAGGTTGGAATTGATACAAAATAATTAGAAGGGCGATCATCTTTGAGGTATGAACATTGAGGGAAAGATATGATTGTAGAGGAAGAGGATTCTTGGATGTTTGCAGAGGTTATAGATCCTGGTACTAGAATTCGAGGAGTATCAATGATCAAATTTGTGGGAAAGGAGATATTTTCCCATTTAATAGTCTGGTGTTCCATTTTTTTATTTAGAGGGTCAGTAATAACCAGAGTACTAGATTTAGATGTATGACTGGGAGAATTCATTATTGAAGGATACATAGTATTTGTATGCCTAAAACATCCTTTGGTTTGGATGGAAATGTTTGTCCTGGTTTGGCACATGTCAAATCCAATGGTACGAATCTGGAGTTTAAGAATATCTTCAAGGTTTTCATTAAAGATATATACAAATTCAATGACATGGGTTTGCAGGGTTAATTCACCATTCCGAATGATATGGCCAAGACACTTGACTTCAGTTATGAAAAGTTCAAGTTTTTTCTTTGAGAAAACCAGTTTTGCTTCTTTGACAACTTGTATGAATTTCTTAAGATGCTTGAAATGTTGTTCAATAGAGGAAGAAAATACAAGTATGTCGTCAATATAAACAATAAGCCAATCGAAATAAGGTTTGAGAGTGTCATCCATGACTCTTTGGAATTTTTCTGGGGCACTTTTCAAACCAAAGGGCACGATATTCCATTCATAATGTCCTGCTGGAATACTAAAAGTTGTTTTGAATTTGTCTTCTTCTTTTACTACTACTTGCCAGAATATTGATTTTAGGTCAAATTTAGAAAAAATCTTTGCTCCAACAATCCTTGTTACCAAACTTGTTTTGTTTACAACATGATAGGCATCATCAGCCAATACTTTATTTAGTGGTTTATAATTTACCACTAATCTGGGGATTCTTCTGAGTTGTTCATAATGTTTATTAACATAGAATCCATAGCAATTCCATGGGCTAATGGATTCTCTGATAAGTCCTTTGTGAAGTAAGATTTTGATTTCTTCTGAACATAGCCTTTGATATTCAGCACTCATTGGGATAGCTCTACTTTTGCAAGGTTTTCCTTCATAGGCATCTTTATATGGAAGTGTGACTTCATGCTTTTTCTGATGCCAGAAAACAATTAGATTTTCTGAGCATATTTGATCTTCAAATTCTTGCTTCAGCTTTAGAATATTTTGTTGTATTTGAATTTGGTTAAGCTGATCAATAATCCTTAACTCAGACTGCTTGTTTTTCAATTCTTCTATCTTGAGTGTCTTACTCTGGACTGTGTAAACCGGAGAATAAATCCTAGGATAAGATACAAAAGGAAGTTTAACATATATTTTTGATCCTTTTGTTGGTGAAGGAATTCTATTAAAATAACCATGAGGCTCAACAACATAAAAAAAGGGAGTTCCGAGAATAAAGGCTACCCGAATGTTTGTAAGAAGAAATTTCAAAGATAAGCATTGATGTTTGAAACATAGAACTTGCTCAGGGACTTCATAGGTGATCTATGTTGGAACATTTCCTAATCCAATAACACTCATTTGTGTTTTATGCCAAAATTGGATAGGAATGATATCTTTATTCAAAAGATTGAGGTCATATCATGTGTCTAACAAAGTCTTGAGGTTGAATAATTTCCCTTTGATCTTGACATCTAAGAGGACATGGAATTTTTTATGATGAATGGAGAGAATTCTCTTGGCCTTGTTTTCATGTCTTGTACCCCGAACTTCTTGCATTGTTTGTGCCTTGATTTCTTTCTTAAGATTTCCAATTTCTCTTCCTAAATCAGAGATGGAAATAGTCTATACGGGGAAAGAAATCAAAGTGGTTGGGAGAGGGTACAAAGCAGGTTTATAAGAAGACTTTAGGGCTGTTGACCTTTTTAGAAAGGTAGCAAGAATTTGTTGTTGGGTTTTCCATTCATAAAATGAAATCCAAACATTCTTCTTGGTCATATATTCTTGCCAATTTGTTGATAAGGACAATTTTTGTTTGTCTGAGATAAATTTGGAGAATATTTCCGCATTAGGATGGGAAAATAGATCCCAATTCAACATACCTTTCATCCATTCTTCTTTTACCAAAATTTTCTGGCACCCATTCATTAATGAAAGGAACTTTCTTATTTTTGGTACCGCTGGTGTTTTAATGTCATTTGGGATATTTTTCACAACATATCTTTGAGAAAGATTAAGAGGATAAGATTATGTTATAACAAGAATGTGAGGTTCATGTGGAAAAGGAAAATCAGAACATTATGGATGGGGACAAGGTTCTTTTGTTGTAGAGGTTATAGGATGAAGATTTGTCCTAGGATTATGAAGTCTATGTTCAAGAGGGATTTTTTCATTCTCTGTGTGAGTGGGTAGTGTTGAGAGTGTTACTAATTTAGCACAATCTAAAGACTGAACAGAGTAAGGTACTTGTCCTAATGAGGAAGCAAGGGGTTGGAGAGAAGGATTCAAACATAAGGGTGGAGTTGATACAGAAGAAATAGAAGGGCGATCATATTTGAGGTACGAACGTTGAGGGAAAGAGATGATTGTAGAGGAAGAGGATTCTTGGATGTTTGCAGAGTTTATAGATACTGGAACTGGAACTTGAGGAGTATTAATGATCCAATTTGCGGGAAAGGAGAGATTTTCCCAAACGTTCATCTTAAATGAATGATGTATTTGGAATTTAAATTACAAACAAAGAATTGGTATAGCTACTTAATGCACAATTATGAGAAACAAAATTGAGGAAAATAAAATGATTTGTATGTATGTCTTTTTTTACTAAATAGAATCACTAAATTAAAGTGAAACCTCCAATTAGTTCTTGCCCGGATAAATTGTAAATTGAAAACATGGGGTACTAATGAGATTAAATGATTAATGATATGGATAAAGTGAGTATATGTAAGTTACTTTAGGATTATGACAAAATTTATTCTCTTGTTGCAAAAAAAAAATGACCAGTTGTTAGGAGGTGTTATATATGGTATCATAGTGGGTTTCACTTGTAGAAAGATCTTCCTCTAGAATGTTCTTTATAAGATAAAATTAAGTATAAATAGGAGTAGAAGGTATGTGAAATTATTGTCTTGAGAAATCATTGTGATATAGTTCTTCTCTTCTCGAGGTTTCCCCCTCAAAGAGTCAAGTGAACTTGGATTTCTATCAATAAAGGTATCATATTTTGTGGTCTGATTATCTATATTATGTTGTTTCGCTCGTATTTGCTGAAATATTTTTGTTTCTTCTTATTATAATGTATCTGGTACCTTACAAATTTTTAGACAAATATCACCTTGTGAGAGGAAGAAAAACTTATGTTCCTCTCTTAGGATTACACCGGACAAGATTCCCTGTAATAAATAACAATTTCACCATAAACATTAATAGAATGAAAATAAATTGTAGAGATACACTTACTTCATCCAAGAAACTAAGAGAATGTAACCCTAATGGCAGAAATATCTAACCAAAATGAGAAAATCCATCCATAAGAGACCATTCCAATCCAAGTGCATGAGAGAGAGAGAGAGAGTTATTAACCCTTATAAGAATAAAATTTTAGATGTGTTACCCACAAAGGTGAGTGAATCATGACCATAAAATGAAAATTAGGGGTTGTCCTTTTTTATATGAGGCTAACCTAACACAATTATCCACATAAAAATGTCAACAAAAAATTAGAAGTGAGGTCGATCCCTCATTTAACCTTCAAAATGTGTAATAAATGCAACATACATCAATATAGCCCACATTTGTGAGACACCAAGGCCAGGTAGGGTGACATCAACCCTCCAAAGGCTAAGGTAGGCCTCTAAAGGCCACATGGCATCCTCCAAGGAGAGGCAACATCAAGTGAGGTGTCTCCTCACCAAAGGTAATACCAGATCATCTTTGGTACCCATACATCCATCAAAACCTAAGAACATCAAACCCTAGAAGGTGACATCAAGGTCAAGAGGGTGACATCAAAGGAATCAAGGCATTGTGTCCGAGGAGAGGAGTAATGCTTATCATCTATAAATTATGTATGACTCACTGCTACTACAATGTCATCCATCTTGTGGGAAAATAGGCCCTTGGGTACTCTACCTAGCCTGTGGGGCTTCCAACCCATATATGTTCCATCATGACTGAATATGTTTATACGAAGCCCATTTGTCCATCATTCAAGGTTCTCAGGACGTGAGAGCCATTTTAGGAAGATGGTGAGTCACTATATGACCCAGTTCTCTCCCTCACATGTGCCACATGTTCCTAAAAATAAAGGAACAACATCATGGGTACAAGCCCCAAGACGACCCTTAAGAACCATGTTAGGGACATCCATAGAAATAAAAGCATAAAACAAGGTTATCCAAAACTCATGAGAAACACTATTCCTTAAAGCATGCAAAGTAATAGGTAACTTCAGAAATAATACATGTAATATTATTCACCTTAGTATCCCATTCATCCATCACACCGGCCCAGGGACCCATGTGAGTTTACAAGTTTAAGTATGAGAGGGCCTTCAACCAACCTTACTATGCGTGCCTTCTAGATAGGAATAAAATAACCTAGGTAGAGGGGTAGCTCATGAGAGTGACAAGGGAAAGTAAAAACCCATCAAGAGTAAGTGTGAAAGTGATATGGTTTCAAGGATTACTTCATGGCTTATGGTGTGGTTAAATCCATTTCTTTGAGATACTTTGTATAGGGTTATCTTTCTCTCGAGTTACCCCATATTTACATGTTATTTTTCTCAAACCCATTTATCACTCATATTTCCAATCCCTTTATGATATTTTCAAGTCCCCTTTATAAGGTTTCAATCTTTATCATTTTTATGTGGGACCAGTTCGGGAACTGAAAGAGTAGAGCTCATTCGTGGATTGGATATTATTAGTCATTATCTATTATATTCCTTACGTTCTTTAGCATTAGTTTCTTATTCTTTTAGCAACAAATACAAAATAACCTCCCGACCTTTAACCCCTCTTCTCATGAGAGAATAGACCACAACCCATAGTTGAAGTTTAGTACACTATTAGAGGATCTAGGATGGAAACTGTTAAGTATGGTGGGGAAGGGAACATTACCCTTGGGAGACCCCCTAGTTCTACCCCTTTTCCCTAGGAAGTGACAACACGAGACTATAGCACTGATCCAGATTTATGAGAAGAATGGAATGAATAACATACTAAACACTATAACAAAAAGATATAAAGAACACCAATAGATATCAAGTGAACAATAACTTCTATTGAATAAATAAAATAGGTTGAAACTATAAAACTGCAGAACTGAAAACAACTTGCTCGAATGGTGGTAGTTATCTCTGAGAAGAGATGTGCTACAATGTGCATCCGTTTCAGCAAATTGATTACAATGAGGATCCAGAGGCCTTTTTAACATTACTCATGAATGTCAAAACCCTAAACATCCAATAACCTAATTTTAGGAGATGGAATACAAAAAATTATGTTGGCCCCGATGGGTAAGTTGGTACCTTAACTTATCGGGGTCATATGTTTTGCATACGACCTTTTTTTTAGGCATGTGATAGGCCATTGCAAAGGTATTTTTGAGAACTACATATTATTCCATCAAAATTTGATTTTGTCTACAGATTGACACTGACAAGCCAAAAAAACACTGTTTAGGGCCCCAAAACAACCATGAAAGTACAAAAAGATGTACTCACATGAAAAATTCCAAAATAAGATATTTGGATTAGGTGGGAATCCACTAATATCCACATGGAAGGTGTATAGGGCTTCAAACAACCCCATAAGTGTAGAACACACAATTACAAAGAATTACAGAAGAACGTGTTCAACTAAAAACTATCAAGAGGATCCATATGGAATAGGTGGGTGGAGACCAATATCCACTCGATCATTCCTCCCATATTAGGAAGCAATGGTATCCATTGCGTTGAGTTCCCTCATCAGGTGAGGAAATTTTTGTTGAATTTGGCTCGGGGTGAGCCACTTGCCTTGGTACAGGAGTTGCCCCACCTTGACAACCCGATAAATATGGATCCTCTGTTGGTGAGTGCCCTTGAGATGTGTTTCCAATATATGATCAATGGATACAATTTCCATTTAGTTAGGTGATCCATATGGATGTCGGTGGCCTCCCACCTATTCCAACTAGCACATTCTCGCATTTTTAGTTCAACAGTTTTTTCCTAGTTTTTGGTTCCCTGACTTTTGGGGCAGTTTTGTGGCCCTAAACAATGCTTTTATGGATTTCCACAGGAAACACGTGTATTCCTCGGATAGAACTTTCCAATGGGATGTTGTGCACCTAAAACAAAATTCGTATGCAAAAGTTACGACCCTGGGAAGTTGATGTACTAATTTACCCAAATGGGGCCCACATGACTTTTGGCGTTTTATCTCCTAGGGTTAGGTATTTGGATGTTTAGGGTTTTTGAAATTCTTATTTATTGTAAAATTTCCTTGAGAGCCTCATTGTATTCATCTTCTAGCGAATGAGCGCAACCTTCACATGTCTTCTTGCCACCATTCTAACAAGCTTGTTTTCCGCTGCATTTTAACGTTTGAGATTATTTCCTTATTGAATAGAAACTAATTTTACTGTATATCGGTTATTTTGTGTTAAGCGTATTTTGATAATAATCTATATTCATTTTGTTCTACTCATAAAATATGGATCATTAGGGTTGAGATCTATTTGTGTCAAATGTTTTGCGAGGTGTCCAATAATGGTGGAAAATATGGTTGGAGGAAGTCAACATTGAACACTGGGTGCAACCCAAGGAAGGGGGGAGTGTTGAGCTCAAAATAATTGTCATCCACATCCTTGGTGATAGTGTAAGTCCCATAACTAAGTGGACGGAGCTTCTGATATGGCCCCATAAGGCAATCTTTCTGGAAATGTAACTAGAACTTGTCTCCCACCTGAAACTTGTGCGATACCTGGTGTTGATCATGGCGCTGCTTGTACTTAGCATTGGATTTCTGTAAAATATCATGGACTTATTGGCGGATGTGTTGAATATTCTCAATGAATTTGGTGGATTTTTTAGCGTGAGACTGAACATTGGAAGAATCTTTCTATGTGGTTTCAAGAGGTAGTGCAACATCAATGGGTTCCAAGGGTTGGAACCATAGTCCCACCTGATAGGGGCTATGGACAGTGGAGCTGTTTAGAGACTTGTTGTAGTTTTTTTGAACATAAGGAAGACTCACATCCCATGTACAAAGATTCTTACAGTTATACATGAATAAGATGTGCACAATCATTGAGATACTAATGGGATAATATATGAGTAGGATGTGCACAATGACTAGGGTACTACTGGAGTTTAAGAAACTGTACATACTCTACCTCTATTGTTAGTTTGAACCAACAACTCATAAGAACAAAACAAAAAAAAAACAAGAGTAAGAGATCAGCTGGCTTTTTGGAAAATTTGGACCATTAACATATCGGAAGAATAGTAAAAAGAAGTTTGCCAAAATATTGTAAGATTCCTTGGAAAATTGGACTGATTTGACGTTTATATGGCGAGTGTGAATGCCAACTCATTTGATGAAAATAGGACCATTAACATGTCGGAAGAATATTAAAAAGAAGTTTGCCAAAATATTGTAAAATTCCTTGGAAAATTGGATTGATTTGACGTTTATATGGCGAGTGTGAATGCCAACTCATTTGATCAAAATATTAATATCTTATTTAAACTTTTTTAAGTAGGAAAATAAGAGTGGGAAATTCACCAATACTTATCCAGATGACAAGTTTTACCAATTGTGCTATTGCTATTACCAATGGTGCTATTTCATTTATAATTACTTTGTGCTAGATATTTTTCTCAACATCTCACTCATTTTTAGTTGAAACAAAAACATAATTACTTTGTGCGGGATCTTATTCTCTACAGATTAAGGTTAAGTATTTATAAGTAAGAGCGCAATCTATCAATGCAGGGTAAAGCTTAGTTTGGATATGGTTATATGTTAAATCTTGCAAGGTTAGGGTTTAGTTTTAATATGATTATATATTAAATCTTGTGGATATCATTTTGACGCTTCAACGCTCTTAAAAAGACGACCACTAAGTATACTTTGTTATTCGTTAACCTTTGTTTATTAGCGGTATCACGAGCGTTCAAATCTACAGTTTCTCACTAATGTTCAAATCTACTCTTCCTCCCAACTCATGTATATAAGACAGCGCAGGGCTACTTCTGGGCCAGCGATCTCAATATCATCTGCCTTCTCATTTTGTGAGAGAGAAATTAGG
>JASDQU011507236.1:0-11685 GCA_032191745.1 Picea mariana
TATTATTTATTGTTGACTAATTCTGGTGAACCAAAATGTTATGAAGAGGCAATGCAGGTAGACATTAAAAATAAGTGGGAGCAAGTAATGGAAGAGGAAATGGATTCCCTGGTAAATAACCAGACTCGGGATTTGGTTCAGATGCATGCATGAAAAAGAACATTACAGAATAAATGGGTTTACAAGTTGAAGGAAGAAGATCGTGGAAAAAATCGGTACAAGGCTAGATTTGTTGTCAAGAGATTTGCACAAAAGAAAGGTATAGATTTTGATGAAATATTTTCTCCTGTTGTTAAAATGAATTCAATTAGGACTATTTTAAGTCATGTGGCAGTAGAAGGTTTGCATCTTGAACAATTAGATGTAAAACCAACTTTTCTCCATGGGGATTTGGAGGAAGAGATTTATATGCAGCAGTGATAGGGGTATGAGGTCAAAGGGAAGGAGAATTTGGTATGCAGGTTGAAGAAGATCTTGTATGGCCTAAAGTAAGCTCCAAGGCGATGCTATTTGAAGTTTGATAAGTTTATGACAAAACATGGTTATAGTAGATGTCATTCTGATCAATGTGTTTATTTTAAAAGGTTAGAAAATGGAAGCTATATTATCTTGCTATTGTATGTAGATGGCATGCTTGTTGCAGTGTCTAATATGCATGATATAAATGTGCTCAAGATGAAATTAGCTAATTCATTTGCGATGAAGGATTTGGGTGTTGCAAAGAAAATCCTTGGTACGAGAATAACAAGAGATAGTAAAAATCACAAATTGACATTGTCTTAGGGTGAGTACATAGAGAAGGTGTTGGAGAGGTTTAAAATGCAGAATGTAAAAACACCTTTAGCCAACCATTTCAAATTAACTAAGGAAATGTGTCCCAAGACATAGGAGGACATAAAATACATGTCCAGGGTCCCTTATTCATCATTAGTTGGCAGCTTGATGTATGCGATGGTTTGCCCAAGACCAGATATTGCACATGCAGTGGGAATTGTGAGCATGTATATGAAAAATCTAGGTAAGGAACATTGGGAGGCAGTAAAGTGGATTCTCAGGTATTTGAGAGGTATTGCTACTCATGCATTATGTTTTGGAGCTTCATACATTGTTCTACATGGATATGTTGATTCAGATATGGCAGGTGATAAAGATAGCATGAGGAGCACCACACGGTATGGCTTTATTGTAGGTGGAACAATAATAAGTTGGATTTTGAAACTGCAAAAGGTTGTTTCACTTTCAACAACAAAGGTAGAGTATGTTGCTGCTATAGAGGCTAGTAAAGAGATGATTTGGTTACAGAGGTTTATGGAGGAATTGGGAAAGAAGCAAGAAAATATCAGGTTGTACTGTGACATCGAGAGTGCCATTCATCTTGCAAATAACTCAACCTTCCATTCGAAGAATAAGAATATACAACTGAGGTACCATTTCATACATTCTGTTTTGGAAGATGGACATTTGAAGTTGGAAAAGATACACACTAGCCAGAATCCCGCAGACATGTTAACAAAGGGAGTAACTAGGAAGAACCTGAGTTCCTGCTTAGTTTCAGTTGGTCTTCAAGAATGAAGGTGAAGATGATAAATTTTCCACGTCCAAGAAGGATCATAGTTTAGCAGATACAACAATGATGGAGTTGTTCAGATCAGTCTCCAAGTGGGAGATTGTTGGTTGTGGAGCTTGATTATCTTCCTAATTCAGAGGCCTTTGATTTTAGCCGTGTTTATACCACATGGATACTTTACACCCCAGAAAAATGTAGAATCCTCCACACGAGGGAGTGCAGGGGGGGCTTTCCCCTCCTGCAGGGTTCGGGGGCAAGTGTGCCCTCGAAGGAAAAATTGCCTTGTAAATATATATTGCAATTTCATAGTAAATATGGACCATTCGTTATAAGGTCGCATGTCTTATGGTAGAAGTTATGTTAGGGTTTTTTTCCCTAGAAGGCAACCCTCTTTTATGAGGGAAATGTATTATGGCTATGTATCATTGTGAATATTGTATTCGAAGTAAGGAGACTATGAGAGAAAGAAGAGGAAGTTACCATGGGTGTGCTGTAGGTTGTATCCCTTCATTTGTTGGATAATAAAAAGGAAGGACCTAGCAATTTATTTGGTGGACGAAGACCGCACTGGGTGAACCACATATATCTGTGTCTCTATTGTATTGTATATATTTTGTGTTTTATTTCCACATTTGTTTTTTTTAATTGCTCCGTGATCCTCTTTTTATAACACTTATGCATTCTGGGGTATAGTTTCCCCAATTCCTGGTTGTGGTGTTACAAGGTCTGGACTTGAAGATTCAATTCTTGCACTTGTTGGCTATCATCGATCCTCTCTGTTTTGAACTCAACCTACATTTTCTTCTTGTCTTTCTCTGTGATAGACTTGTTGTTGTCAACGAGTGTTATGCTCCTTGTTCTCATATTATATTTGTGTATTACCTCGCGTTCCTTTCCTTGTGTTCCTTAAATGACCCTTGTACTCCCAAAGTATCAGTTTTAATCTCTGGTTTAATGTCTTGTGAACTGTGGTAAGGATCCCCTACATGTGGTGAGGTGCCAATAGAATCTTTCTCAAGATCAAGTTTATAATCATGTGTTCCCTTTTGTTGACTGGAGTCATTTAAGGAACACAAGGAAAGCTGTGATAGACTTGTTGTTGTCAACGAGTGTTATGCTCCTTGTTCTCATATTATATTTGTGTATTACCTCGCGTTCCTTTCCTTGTGTTCCTTAAATGACCCTTGTACTCCCAAAGTATCAGTTTTAATCTCTGGTTTAATGTCTTGTGAACTGTGGTAAGGATCCCCTACATGTGGTGAGGTGCCAATAGAATCTTTCTCAAGATCAAGTTTATAATCATGTGTTCCCTTTTGTTGACTGGAGTCTGTAGGATACTCTTTTTTCATAGTTACAAATGGTGTTTCTGCAGTCTCACCCTCATTAGGATTTGATTTCTCCTTTTTCACTGTCATTCCCTTCAAAACATTGACTTCCATTTCTTCCATGCTAACAAATTCAGGACTGTCATCATCTTCGATCACAATTGGCTAGGGGTCTTTTACGATGGCTTAAAAAGAGCCTTGGAGTTCAATCTCAGTTGATTTGTATTTCTGGTTTTCCTGTTTGCCTTGCTTGGTGTTTCAATGTTTTGTTCACCCTTTCTCTTTCTATATTGTATAGTTGTAGGGGATGTCTTAGGTAAGGCTTCTGCAGGAACAAACTTTACCTTAACCACTTCTTTGCTGCATGAATCAGATCCAGTTGCCCCCTCATTCTAGTCACATGTTTTTTAGGTTGTTGCTTGATGAGGCTTCTCTGCTCCTCCTCTGAATGGATGGATGACAAAGACCTCTGTGGTGTTTCTAGCGCAGGTGGATGCACGTGGGCAACTTTTCCATTTTTTTTCTCCTTTCCCTTAACCATAGAAGGCCTTAGTTGCATGTGAGGGGGCTCCTCTGTCATGGGGGTTTCTGGATTGTTTACTTTCGAGGGTGTGTTCCTTGTGTTGGGGCCTTTCCCCTTATTTGCTGTGGGTTGGACATGCTTCATCAAGCTCCCAGGCTCTGGAGATAACCTGAAATCTATATTATCTTTACTTGCATCACCTTCATTTTACGAATCAGGCACTTGTTCATGCTCTTTCAATCCCACAGATTTCAGGAAATAACCCCAAGGCATGCCAAGTTCCTCTAAAGAAAAATACACCAACAATTTAATTAATCCTTGATGGTACATGCTCCTGTGAGAAGATTCAATGTGGCTTTGAACCCTCCTGGCCATCTTAGTTAGGATTTTAAGCAGGTAATAGGGTAAATTTAACTCTTTATCTCCACTTAGATGCATAAGGAAATGAAAGTGATAACAATGTACTATGATGAATCGACCCTCACATGTTATATACCTCTACACCGCTGCTAGGTCTCCCTTCCAATATTCCTTTATCCACAACACAGGGATTCCTTGGCTCTAGTCAGGGTCTGGGTGCTTGGGAACCAATAATTTATTGCAGAGGTCATGAGGTAGATTGCCTTTCTTAAACCACCATTCCCCACAGATAGGGAGAGCACAAGCTACTCCAATCAAGTGTTCTGTAATATGAATCTAGGTACCCCCAAGTTGGTTCTGGAAGCTATCAAACATCTGTGCGAACAACATAGCCAGGACTATGTGGTGTCTTTCAAATGTGCATAGGAATTCATATCATTCTGCCTTTATGAAAATATCCTTGATTTTAGGTATGGTCTCGAATAGCTCAAGGCCTTGTGGCTCGGTCCCATTCAACTACCATTTCTCTTGAGGAGGAACCATGGTGTATAGAGTGGTTCTGCTGTCGATGATGCAATGAATGTGAATCTCCTCATGTTGAAACCGATACCTACGTGTTGTTAACCCTCTGGTCAAGCTGTAGTAGCCATGATTGAACATTACAGTTCTCACGACCATGACTGATGCTGTATAATGATGAAATTGCATGTAAACTAGTGTGGAGGCACTTGTTTATGATCGCGCATGTATGCATGTGCCATTCGAATAGTTTAAACATTTAAAATGACACATTAAATTATTAAATGATTTAAAAATTAGCGCGCCAACAACATTTGCAAGAATAGCTTGGTTCTTGCAATTAGCCTTGTTCTGCATATAGAAAACTGTTACACCTACTATGAGCTCAACCAATGGTAAAAATGATGACAAGTACTTTAAACCCAAACCATAACATGTAATTACCCTTCAAGAAAACAAAATATGGTGCAAAAAATTAGTCAAGAGGGGTAATGATCACAAAAAATTGAGTTATTTTAGTAATGGGGGACCAACTTAACCAACATAAAAAGGTATGATTTTTGATGGAGGTATAGGGTAATGAGAGGGGAGGGGCAGGGGTGCAGGATTAGGTCTCAACATTGGCTCCAACTGGGGACAACACCCCCTTGTGGGGCGCTGAGAACATCAGATCATGTGCCTTGGAATTCAATAACTTGCTCCCACTCCCCTTAACTTACCTTTGTTTCTGTCTGTCAGCCATGTATATTTGTCACTGTCTCTAAGCCATGCATCTTCTAAAATTCAGAACTGTAGCTACACCCTAGTGCCTTTGTTGGGCTATGGAGTTTTTATTCACACACAAACTAACTAATCAAATGAAAATGAAAAAGAAAAACAACTATGGTACAAGAGGGGCCTTCCCTCAGTCTTTCAAGCAAAATAATGTTTCGGGAAGAGCCCATTTACTGGGCCTCCAAAGATCTTAGTATCATCTAGATTGTGCAAAAAAATGTATTATTGTCCATAACCTGACCACCTTAGAAGGACCAAACCAAAGGTTATCGAACTTACCATGCTTAGGCTTCTCATCCCTTCTAGCATCCCACCTCAAGATCATGTCTCCTTCTTGGTTTTATTTTCAAAAGATGATTTGACCTTGCTTTGGTATGCCTCAGTTATCTGATTCAGTGCTTCTCTCTTTTGTTGAACTTCTATAATCTGGAAGATTCTCCTCTGGATGTCATTTGGCTCCTCAATTTCTTCCTGTAAGAATTTTAGGACTGGTAGACCGAGTTGAGTAGGGAAGACAACATCTATCCCATAGAATAGCTGAAATGGTGTGGTTCCCAAAGATCTCTTTGTGATGATCCTGTCAATGCACAAGGCATACTTAATTTTGGAGTCCCAGGATTTTTTGTTTTTAGTCAATAATTTCTTGATGATCCTGATGAGAGTCTTGTTTGATGACTTGGACAACCCATTTCCTTGAGGGTAGTAGGGCGTGGAATGTGTTAATGCAATTTTATGGCTACCAAATAAGTCAATCATGGAATTGGAATTGAATGCTTGGACATTGTCTGTTATTAACTTTCTAGGGCAGCCAAACCTGGAAAATATATTTATCTCTAAGAAATTCATGATTAGTTTGTTAGTAGAATTCTTGGTGGGAACAACCTTGATCGATTTGGTAAAGTAGTCAATGGCAGTGAGAATCCACTTGTGCTACCCACTGGAGGGTGGATTTATCTCATCTATGAAATCTAATCCCCATTGCTGAAAGGGACCACTGGTAGTGATAGGATTTAGGGGTAGTGAGAGTAACTTCTATTTACCTACAAACTTATGACATTCATTGTATGCCCTTAATGTGGTAAATACATCATAGAAAAGGGTGGGCCAATAGTACCCTACCCTTAAGATCTTGAGGGTTGTGGCTTTCCAATGTTTGTGTCCTCCACAAACTCTTCTGTGCATATCTGTTGTAACTTGTTTAGATTCGTATTTTTTTTTTGTTTTTTAGTTTGTTCGTGACATGTGAGACTAAACTGTGGATAAGAAACCATGACTCAGGGGCATCTAAGCTGTTAAAATCACTCAGGGATTGCAATCGGCCTGAGCCACACCAACCCTTAACATGGCTATATTTTTTGTCCCCACAGGTTTCGAACCGATGACTTTAACATTATAGAGTGCCTTAGCAATACACTCCATCACCAACTGTCCCATACCTCGGGGACTGTTTAGATTCATCTTCATCAAGACATTTTAATATGATTCCAACAAGATCCATCCAATACAATTTCTGCATGTTGTCCTTTCCAAACTGTGTCATGGGTGCATCCGATTGGGTGAAGGTATGATGTAATTCCAACACCCTGTAGTTTGACTCTGATAACAAATTGGTATGTCCTTGTCCCTTAATCAACCTGCTAGGTTTTATGTGCAGGTCATACTCCAACAATTTGACACTCCATTTCCCTCTCTTCCCTTCATTGTCTCCCTGGACCAAGATTTCTTTGACACTGCTACTAGGAACATAGGATGTTATGCTAGATTGTAACACATACACCCTGAAGGCTTTCAAATTTTTGACCAATGAATAATCTTTCTTTTATAATATTTCATACTTCAACTCAACATATCGGAGGGACTTTCTTAAAAAGGCTATGGGATGTTCATGCCCTTCTTCATTATTTTGTAGCAGTACTACAACAATGGTTTCCTAGGAAGTGAAAGAGAAAACAAAGAAGTCTTTGGAATAGTCAGGGCTGGCCAATACATGGGCTACAACTAAAGCTTGCTTGATCCTTTGGAATGTTGATTTTTCCTCTAGTTACCACTTAATAAGAGCATATTTCTTCAACATATTAGTGATAGGCCTTATGATTTCAACAAAGTTTAGCACAAAACACCTTAGAAAATTTATTTTGCCTATAAAAGACTGAATAAACTTCTTATTTTTGGGGATTTCAATTTCCTGAATGGCATCAACTCTCTTTGGGTCTATTTTTATTCCTCCTGCTAATATGATGTGGCCTAGGAGCTTACCTTTCGACATGGCAAAGTGGGACTTCCTAGTATTCAAAGAGATCCCATACCTTCTACATTTTCGGAAAATATGCTCAAGGTGTTGTAAATGTTCATCATCAGATTTGGAGAAAATGGTGATGTCATCGAAATTTATAACCATGAATTTGTCTTTTTCCCCCACAAAGGCTATGTCCATGGCCCTCTGAAAGGTGGCCCCTGCGTTCATCAGTCTGAAGAGCATTTTGTCGTACATGAATGTTCCCCATGGGGTGGCGAATGTTGTTTTTTCTTTGTCTTCTTCACACACTCCTATCTAGTTATAAACAAAGTATCCATCCAGCAAGGAAATCTTGTGGGCACCTACTACCCTTTGCAAAATATGGTCCATCTTGAGCAGGAGGTAGTTGTCCTTGAGAGAACACTTGTGGAGATTTCTGAAATCAACACACAAGCGTATTTCCCCACTCTTTTTCCTGACAGGTACCAAGTTGGCCACCCAATCCAAGTACCTCAAGGGCATAATAATTATGACATCAAGCATTCATTTTAGCTCTTTTTTAATAATGGACATCAACATTGGATTAAATTGTCTAATCTTATGTCTGAATGGTTTAGAACTATCCTTCAGAAGGATCTTGTGCTGGATTATGTCAATGTCAAATGTCTTCAAATCCTCATACAACCATGCAAAAACATCAACAAAATTTTTCATGAGGCTGACAGACCTGTCTTTTTGTTCTGCAGCTAGTGCCTTGGACAATTTGACTATTTTTGGATTTTCAACAGTCCAAATGTCGCAATCCATTACCTATTCTTCTTGATTTTTGATGGAAGCTTCTCTGGAGACATCATTACTGTTAAACAACCTTTCCAGTGGCACTAGACCCCCATGGATGTGATTTGTTTTAAGTTCCACAATGTTGTGGCCAACCACTTTGTTCAACAAATGAGATGTTTGTTGATTTTCTGATTCATCCTCTTCACCCTCTTGATCTATTGAGATACTGGAGAATTCTTCAAAGGCCTACTAGTGCTTTAGTTATCTGGTATTGTTGTCCTGTGTATGAATTCCACTTGATATGTAAGATTTGTACCAATGGGAGGTTTGAAGGTACTAGTAGCCAAGGCCAAAGAATCTGCCTTCTGATTTGCCTCTCTTGGAATGAAGGATATGTTAAATGCTAAAAATAAGTTTTCAAACAGGTCCCATACCTTGTTCCTGTATTGGTTGAGTCTCTATTTTTTAGCTTGATATATGTTTTTGAATTGATTGATAATCAACTTAGAATCACCAAAAACTTCCAAACTGTCAATGGCCATGTCTTTGACAACCCTCAATCCCAGCACTAGAGCCTCATACTCACCTATATTTTTAGTATTCTCAAATTCCAGCTTGTAAAAGAGTGTTATTACTTCCCGTGAATGGGAAATGAGGACTATACCAGCCCCAAAACCCTCCTTTGATGACAAACCATCGAAATACATATTCCATACTTTGTTCTGCTGATCTGTCTGTGACTGATTTCTGCATTTGCTGATTGATATTTCTGGTTCATCATCATTTAAATGGAAAACAAATGACCCGATCTCATCCTCAACAACATAAGCTAGATGGTTTCTTGGATTATGATGATCAATAATGATATATGCCAATATGACCTCCTTTTATATCCTCCTATGTTCTCCTCCAAAAACATGGATGGTATCATATGTGAGGTCCATTTGTAATGATCCTCCAACCTTCTTTGCCCACATCATGGACAAGAGCATACCAAACTTGGGGGGAATGTCAGCCACACCAATTTCCATCACTACACTTTTCATGGGTAACTGTGCCAAAAAAACCACCAAATCTTTTATCAATCCAAAACATTTCACTTTTTTAGAGTCAAAGGAGTAAAGGTCTTGGTAGGGCTTGGTGATCTCCAGACCTAGTTCCTCCATTACAACCTTAGGCATGACATTGTGTGAGGCACCTGAGTCTGAGAGACAATTATGTAGGATCTTGTCATGGAAATTAAAGGATATGTAGAATGGTGGAGAGGCATCAAATCCATCCTCAATTTGTGGACCCACAATAATGGCTGGGTTTTCATCCTGCAGACTGATTACATCAAAAGTTACAACAGAAATAGGTGGCTGCAGAACCTTCATAATAAATTTTTTGAATAGCTCATTT
Organism: Picea mariana; assembly: GCA_032191745.1. Lineage (NCBI taxonomy): Eukaryota > Viridiplantae > Streptophyta > Pinopsida > Pinales > Pinaceae > Picea > Picea mariana. Next base: position 9,486 of record JASDQU011507236.1, read on the forward strand.
TTCAACAATTCTAATGAAGGCAAATGAATTTTTATTTTGCTCAACTAATTCTCTAGGATGAAAGAGGCTTGTGGTTTTTGAACTTCCTTTACTTTAGGGATAACAAGTTTAGATGGGGGAGGATGATGATCTTTGGACAATGTACCCTTGCTTGGATTTTGCTTGGGAGGAATTTCTGGTTTTTTGTTCTGATCGGAGGTGGTGGATTTGGGAGCCCATGTTCTAGGCCTCAAATCATACTTCTTTTGGGGATGGCCTTGAATAAATCCCTCTTCCCCTACCTCATTATCAAACTGATTTGAAAGTTGTGATACCTTATAATCTTGTTGTGTTAAGTGACTAGTATAAAAATCAGTTTCATTGAAGAGTACAACAACATCATCCACAACATCACTTTCTACATCCATTTACTCAATTCGATTGTTTTGGAAAGGGGGCACCACTCTTTGATCATCAACATTCCTCCTTTATCTCTGCATTATCTGAGGGACATCATTCGACCTCCTAAACTGGTTTGGATTTCTGTTCCCAGCCCCTTGAAAAGCTCTGTTTGGTTGCTTAGCCTCCCATTTTAGCTTAGCTATTTTAGATGTCAAATCCTTTAATGTTTTGGTCATCTCATCAAGTTTAGGATCATATGTGGCTAGGTTAGAGTAGGCAGGGGAATATTCCCTTTGTTTCTTCTTGTCTTTATCATATCTAGTATTTAACCTGTCTGATGCTAGGATGTTGGACTCACCCTCAATGGCTGATTCTTGCATGGAAAACAAGGTGGTGGATATTATCTCCCTCAACACAAGGGAGAATTATACATCAAATGCATTGGAATAAGTGATCTTGGCAGAGGATTCAGTTGGTTTGATATCGTCTGGGATTCTGCCATACATCTTATTGAATCTCTTGGTGAAGTTTGAAATAGACTCACCATTCTTTCTCTTAAGAACCCCAAACTCAGTGATGTAATAAAAATAATCTCTTCTATTTCCCAATTTCTTTATGAAAGCTTCATATAATGCATCATTATTTGTAATGGAGGCTGGAGGGAGATCCGATAACCATTTCCTTACTTCCCCATCCAGGCTCTATACATACAACCTCATCCACACATTTGCATAGTCAATGCCGAAGTTGTCTGCAAAGTTGTAGAAGGCTACTAAATGCTTTTCAGCTATGACATCCCCTTCCCCATTATATCTTGGAAAATATTTCATATAATCTGTGGCGAGAAGTGCATGTAATCCTACAAGAAAAACCATGGGTTCATATCTGACAACAATTATGGTATCCATCCTATTAACAACCATTGCTTGGGCAATAGGAATCCGAGGATTGATTGGAGATACATGGGTGGATGTTGAACTGGATGATGAAGTAGAGGTGGGGGTTAAAGGTATCTGAGAGTCCTTGGAAATGTGATTCTCAGGGCTAGCAAGTTCAAGCTGCTTGTGATAGTGGAGAAAAGTAGACTTTTTAGGTGCAACTTTTCCCTTGAGGGATGAGGTATATATCTGAGCTAGGGTGGATTTTCTTAGCTGTCTCTTTGACTTAGAGACTACTGTGTCCTTCTCAGGGTTAGGATTGGAATTAGTGGCTTTGATGTACTTATATTTGGATCTCTTGAGTCCTTTTTTGGGAGCCAGTATTTCTTCTATGAAGTTTACTCAGTGGAGTCTCCAGGTGAAAGGTGGAATTCAATATGTGCTTGATCTTTGTTCACCATCAAAGTTCAGAACTGCTCATTTTCATTCTCCCAAGAAAAATGTTCATTTAATCATCGACAATGACACCAGAAGACGTTGGTTCTAAAGTATGCAAATGATTGCTAAAGGGGCAGAGCTAAGCCACCTCAAGTTTGGAATGGTTGGTTTTTTGATAATTTGATTTTGTTGGTTTGTTGGAGGGTTGGTTTTACCAAGACAAAAACATAGTTGGGTTGGTAAGATGATATGGTTGTAGGTTCTCCTTGGCTGGTGGCTCACAAATGATAGACAAGTGGGAAAATAAAGGGATGAACAAAGGAAGAACAACAAACAACTCAATGAATTATCTGCTGTAAGAAGTTTAAGTCTTAAAATAATATTTCAAGGCATAAACAAGTATCCAAACACAATTACTCCCACAGGTTGTGTTATAACCCTATAATTCATAGTATCATCTGGTGACTAGAAATTTTTCACTCTGGGTGTATTTTGGTTTGCAA
>JASDQU011507236.1:11705-22948 GCA_032191745.1 Picea mariana
ACGAGAATAACAAGAGATAGTAAAAATCGCAAATTGACATTGTCTCAGGGTGAGTACATAGAGAAGGTGTTGGAGAGGTTTAGAATGTAGAATGCAAAACCAGTTAGTACACCTTTGGCCAACCATTTCAAATTAACTAATGAAATGTGTCCCAAGACATAGGAGGAGATAAAATACATGTCCAGGGTCCCTTATTCATCATCAGTTGGCAGCTTGATGTATGCGATGGTTTGCCCAAGACCAAATATTGCACATGCAGTGGGAATTGTGAACATGTATATGAACAATCCAGGTAAGGAACATTGGGAGGCAATAAAGTGGATTCTTAGGTATTTGAGAGGTATTGCTACTCATGTATTATGTTTTGGAGGTTCATACATTGTTCTACATGGATATGTTGATTCAGATATGGAAGGTGATAAAGATAGCATGAGGAGCACCACAAGGTATGGTTTTATTGTAGGTGGAACAACAATAAGTTGGATTTTGAAACTGCAAAAGGTTGTTTCACTTTCAACAACAAAGGTAGAGTATGTTGCGGCTACAGAGGCTAGTAAATAGATGATTTGGTTACAGAGGTTTATGGAGGAATTGGGAAAGAAGCAAGAAAATAGCAGGTTGTACTGTGACATCGAGAGTGACATTCATCTTGCAAATAACTCAACCTTCCATTCGAAGAATAAGAATATACAACTGAGGTACCATTTCATACATTTTGTTTTAGAAGATGGACATTTGAAGTTGGAAAAGATACACACTAGCCAGAATCCTGCAGACATGTTAGCAAAGGGAGTAACTGGGAAGAACCTGAGTTCCTGCTTAGTTTTAGTTAGTCTTCAAGCATGAAGGTGATGATGATAAATTTTCCACGTCCAAGAAGGATCATAGTCTAGCAGATACACCAATGATGGAGTTGTTCAGATCAGTCTCCAAGTGGGAGATTGTTGGTTGTGGAGCTTGATTATCTTCCTAATTCAGAGGCCTTTGATTTCAGCCGTGTTTATACCCCATGAATACTTTACACCCCAGAAGAATGTAGAATCCTCCACGCGGGGGAGTGCAGGGGGGGCTTGCCCCTCCTGTAGGGTTTGGGGGAAAGTGGGACCCCGAAGGAAAAATTGCCTTGTAAATATATATTGCAATTTCATAGTAAATCTGGACTGTTCGTTATAAGGTCACAGATCTTATGGTAGAAGTTATGTTAGGGTTTTTTTCCCTAGAAGGCAACCCTCTTTTATGAGGGAAATATATTGCGGCTATGTATCATTGTGAATATTGTATTATGAGTAAGGAGACTATGAGAGAAAGAAGAGGAAGTTACAATGGGTGTGCTGTAGGTTGTATCCCTTCATTTGTTGGATAATAAAAAGGAAGGACCTGGCAATTTCTTTGGTGAATGAAGACCGCACTAGGTGAACCACATATATCTGTGTCTCTATTGTATTGTATATCTTTTGTGTTTTATTTCCACATTTTTTTTTATTGCTCCGCGATCCTCTTTTTATAACACTTATGCATTCTGGAGTATAGTTTTCCCAATTCCTGGTTGTGGTGTTACAAGGTCTGGACTTGAAGATTCGGTTCTTGCACTTGTTGGCTTTCATCGATCCTCTCTGTTTTGAACTCAACCTACATTTTCTTCTTGTCTTTCTCTGTGATAGACTTGTTGTTGTCAGCGAGTGTTATGCTCCTTGTTCTCATATTATATTTGTGTATAACCTCGGGTTCCTTAAATGACCCTTGTACTCCCAAAGTATCAGTTTTAATCTTTGGTTTAATGTCTTGTGAACTGTGGTAAGGATCCCCTACATGTGGTGAGGTGCCAATAAAATCTTGCTCAAGATCAAGTTTATAATCATGTGTTCCCTTTTGTTGACTGGAGTCTGTAGGATACTCTTTTTTCATAGTTACAAATGGTGTTTCTGTAGTCTCACCCGCATTAAGATTTGATTTCTCCTTTTTCACTGTCATTCCATTCAAAACATTGACTTCCATTTCTTCCATGCAAACAAATTTAGGACTGTCATCATCTTTGATCACAATTGGCTAGGGGTCTTTTAACAATGGATTAAAAAGAGCCTTGGAGCTCAATCTCAATTGATTTGTAATTTTGGTTTTCCTGTTTGGCTTGCTTGGTGTTTCAATGTTTTGTTCACCCTTTCTCTTTCTATCTTGTCTAGTTGTAGGGGATGTCTTAGGTAAGGCTTCTGCAGGAACAAACTTTCCCTTAACCACTTCTTTGCTGCACAAATCAGATTCAGTTGCCCTCTCATTCTAGTCACATGTTTTTTAGGTTGTTGCTTGATGAGGATTCTCTGCTCCTCCTCTGAATGGATGGATGACAGAGACCTCTGTGGTGTTTCCAGCGCAGGTGGATGCACGTGGGCAACTTTGCCATTTTTTTTTCCCTTTCCCTTAACCGTAGAAGACCTTAGTTGCATGCGAGGGGGCTCCTCCGTCATGGGGGTTTTTGGATTGTTTACTTTCGAGGGTGTGTTCCTTGTGTTGGGGCCTTTCCCCTTATTTTCTATGGGTTGGACATGCTTCATCGAGCTCCCAGACTCTAGAGATAACCTAACCTCTATCTTATCTTTACTTGCATCACCTTCATTTTACAAATCAGGCACTTGTTCATGCTCTTTCAATCCCACAGATTTCAAGAAATAACCCCAAGTCATGTCAAGTTCCTCTAAAGCAAAATACACCAACAATTTAATTAATCCTTGATGGTACATTCTCCTGTGAGAAGATTCAGTGTGTCTTTGAACCCTCCTGGCCATTTTGGTTAGGATTTTAAGCAGGTAATAGGGTAAATTTAACTCTTTATCTCCACTTAGATGCATAAGGAAACGAAAGTGATAACAATGTACTATGATGAATCGACCCTCACATGTTATATACCTCTGCACTGCTGCTAGGTCTCCCTTCCAATCTTCCTTTATCCACAACACAGGGATTCCTTGGCTCTAGTTAGGGTCTTGGTGCTTGGGAGCCAATAATTTATTGCAGAGGTCACGAGGTAGATTGCCTTTCTTAAACCACCTTTCCCCATAGATAGGGAGAGCACAAGCTACTCCAATGAAGTGTTCTGTAATATGAATTCAGGTATCCCCAAGCTAGTTTTGGAAGCTATCGAACATCTGTGCGAACAACATACCCAGGACTATGTGGTGTCCTTCAAATGTGCATAGGAAGTCATACCATTCCACCTTTATGAAAATATCCTTGATTTTAGGTATGGTCTCGAATAGCTCAAGGCCTTGTGGCTCGGTCCTGTTCAATTTCCATTTCTCTTGAGGAGGAACCATGGTGTATAGAGTGGTTCTGCTATCGATGATGCAATTAATGTGAATCTCCTCATGTTGAAACCGATACCTACGTGTTGTTAATCCTCTGTTCAAGATGTAGTAGCCATGATTGAACATTACAGTTCTCACGACCATGACTGATGCTGTATAATGATGAAACTGCGTGTAAACTGGTGTGGAGGCGCTTGTTTATGATCGCGCATGTATGCATGTGCCATTCAAACGGTTTAAACATTTAAAATGACACATTAAATTATTAAATGATTTAAAAATTAGCGCGCCAACAACATTTGCAAGAATAGCTTGGTTCTTGCAATTAGCCCTGTTCTGCATATAGAAAACTGTTACACCTACTATGAGCTCAACCAATGGAAAAAATGATGACAAGTACTTTAGACCCAAACCATAACATGTAATTACCCTTCAAGAAAACAAAAGATGGTGCAAAAAATCAGTCAAGAGGGGTAACGATCACAAAAAGCTGAGTTATTTTAGTAATGGGGGACCAACTTAACCAACATAAAAAGGTAAGATTTTTGATGGAGGTATAGGGTGCTGAGAACATCAGATCACATGCCTTGGAATTCAATAACTTGCTCCCACTCCCCTTAACTTACCTTTGTTTCTGTGTGTCAGCCATGTATATCTGTCACTGTCTCTAAGCCATGCATCTTCTGAAATTCAGAAAAGTAGCTACACCCTAGTGCCTTTGTTGGGCTATGGAGTCTTTATTCACACACAAAAAAACTAATCAAATGCAAATGAAAAAGAAAAGCAACTATGGTACAAGAGGGGCATTCCCTTAGTATTTCAAGCAAAATAATGTTTCAGGAAGAGCCCATTTACTGGGCCTCCAAAGATTTCAGTATCATCTAGATTATGCAAAACAATGTACTATTGTCCATAACCTGACCACCTTAGAAGGACCAAACCAAAGGTTATCGAACTTACCATGCTTAGGCTTCTTATCCCTTCTGGCATCCCACCTCAAGATCATGTCTCCTTCTTGGTTTTATTTTCAAAATCTGTTTTGACCTTGCTTTGGTATGCCTCAGTTATCTGACTCAGTGCTTCTCTCTTTTGTTAAACCTCTATAATCTGGAAGATTCTCCTCTAGATGTCATTTGGCTCCTCAATTTCTTCCTGTAATAATTTTATCACTGGTAGACCGAGTTGAGTAGGGAAGACAACATCTATCCCATAGACTAGCTGAAATGGTGTGGTTCCCAAAGATCTCTTTGTGCTGATCCTGTCAATGCACAAGGCATACTTAATTTTGGAGTCCTAGGATTTCTTGTTTTTAGTCAAGAATTTCTTGATGATCCTAATGAGAGTCTTGTTTGATGACTTGGACAACCCATTTCCCCAAGGGTAGTAGGGCGTGGAATGTGTTAAGGCAATTTTATGGCTACCACATAAGTCAATCATGGAATTGGAATTGAATGCTTGGGCATTGTCTGTTATTAACTTTCTAGGGTAGCCAAACCTGGAAAATATATTTATCTCTAAGAAATTCATGATTAGTTTGTCAGTAGAATTCCTGGTGGGCACAACCTCGATCGATTTGGTAAAGTAGTCAATGGCAGTGAGAATCCACTTGTGCTACCCACTGGAGGGTGGATTTATCTCATCTATGAAATCTAATCCCCATTGATGAAAGGGACCACTGGTAGTGATAGGATTTAGGGGTAGTGAGAGAACAAAATTATGACATTCATTGTATGCTCTTAATGTTGTAAATACATCATAGAAAAGGGTGGGCCAATAGTACCCTGCCCTTAGGATCTTGAGGGTTGTGGCTTTCCAATGCTGGTGTCCTCCACAAACTCCTCTGTGCATATCTGTTGTGACTTGTTTAGATTCATATTTTTTTTTTGTTTGTTTTTCCGTGACATGTGGGACTAACCTGTGGATAAGAAACCGTGACTCAGGGGCATCTAAGCCGTCAAAATCACCCAGGGATCGCACCCGGCCTGAGCCACACCAACCCTTAACATGGCTAGATTTTTGTCCCCACATGTTTCGAATCAATGACTTTAACATCACATAGTGCCTTAACAACACACTCCATCACCAACTATCCTACACCTCGAGGACTATTTAGATTCATCTTCATCAAGACATTTTAATAGGATTCCAACAGGATCCCTCCAATACAATTTCTACATGTCGTCCTTTCCAAACTGTGTCATGGGTGCATCCGATTGGGTGAAGGTCTGATGTAATTCCAACACCTTGTAGTTTGACTCTGATAACAAATTGGCATGTCCTTGTCCCTTAATCAACCTGGTAGGTTTTATGTGCAGGTCATACTCCAACAATTTGACACTCCATTTCACTCTCTTCCCTTCATTGTCTCCCTGGACCAAGATTTCTTTGACACTGCTGCTAGGAACATAGGATGTTATGCTAGATTGTAACACATACACCTTGAAGGCCTTCAAAGCTTTGACCAACGCATAATCTTTCTTTTATAATATTTCATACTTCAACTCAACATATCGGAGGGACTTTCTTAAAAAGGCTATGGGATGTTCATGCCCTTCTTCATTATTTTGTAGCAGTACTGCAACAATGGTTTTCTAGGAAGTGAAAGGGAAAACAAAGAACTCTTTGGAATAGTCAGGGCTGACCAATACATGGGCTACAACTAAAGCTTGCTTGATCCTTTGGAATGTTGATTTTTCCTCTAGTGACCACTTAATAAGAGAATATTTCTTCAACATATTAGTGATAGGCCTTATGATTTCAGCAAAGTTTAGCACAAATCACCTTAGAAAGTTTATTCTGCCTATAAAAGACTGAATAAACTTATTTTTGGGGATTTCAATTTCCTGAATGACATCAACTCTCTTTGGGTCTATTTTTATTCCTCCTGCTGATATGATGTGGCCTAGGAGCTTACCTTCCGGCATGGCAAAGTGGGACTTCTTGATATTCAAAGAGATCCCATACCTTCTACATTTTCAGAAAATATGCTCAAGGTGTTGTAAATGTTCATCATCAGATTTGGAGAAAATGGTGATGTCATCCAAATATATAACCATGAATTTGTCTTTTTCCCCCACAAAGGCTATGTCCATGGCCCTCTGAAAGGTGGCCCCTGCGTTCATCAGTCTGAAGGGAATTTTTCCGTACATGAATGTCCCCCATGGGGTGGCGAATGTTGTTTTTTCTTTGTCTTCTTCACACACTCCTATCTAGTTATAAACAAAGTATCCATCCAGCAAGGAAATCCTATGGGCACCTACTACCCTTTGTAAAATATGGTCCATCTTGGGCAGGAGGTAGTTGTCCTTGAGAGAACACTTGTGGAGATTTCTGAAATCAACACACAAGCGTATTTCCCCACTCTTTTTCCTGACAGGTACCAAGTTGGCCACCCAATCCGAGTACCTCAAGGGCATAATAATTATGGCATCAAGCATTCGTTTCAGCTCTTTTTCAATAATGGACATCAACATTGGATTAAATTGTCTAATCTTATGTTTGAATGGTTTAGAACTATCCTTCAGAAGGATCTTGTGCTGGATGATGTCAATGTCAAATGTCTTCAAATCCTCATACAACCATGCAAAAACATCAACAAAATTTTTCATGAGGCTGACAGACCTGTCTTTTTGTTCTGCAGCTAATGCCTTGGACAATTTGACTATTTTTTAATTTTCAACAGTCCAAATGTTGCAATCCATTACCTATTCTTCTTGATTTTTGATGGAAGCTTCTCTGGAGACATCATTACTGTTAAACAACCTTTCCAGTGGCACTAGACCCCCATGGATGTGATTTGTTTTAAGTTCCACAATGTTGTGGCCAACCACTTTGTTCAACAAATGAGATGTTTGTTGATTTTCTGATTCATCCTCTTCACCCTCTTGATCTATTGAGATACTGGAGAATTCTTCAATGGCCTACTAGTGCTTTAGTTATCTGGTATTGTTGTCCTGTGTATGACTTCCACTTGATACTTAAGATTTGTACCAATGGGAGGTTTGAAGGTACTGACAGCCAAGGCAAAAGAATCTGCCTTCTGATTTGCCTCTCTTGGAATGAAGGATATGTTAAATGCTAAAAAGAAGTTTTCAACCAGTTCCCATACCTTGTTCCTGTATTGCTTGAGCCTCTGTTTTTTAGCTTGATATATGTTTTTGAATTGATTGATAATCAACTTAGAATCACCAAAAACTTCCAAACTGTCAATGGCCATGTCTTTGACAACCCTCAATCCCAACACTACAACCTCATACTCACCTATATTTTTAGTATTCTCAAATTCTAGCTTGTAAGAGAGTGTTATTACTTCTTGTGAATGGGAAATGAGGACTATACTAGCCCCAAAACCCTTCTTTGATGACGAACCATCGAAATACATATTCCATACTTTGTTCTGCTGATTTGTCTGTGACTGATTTCTGCATTTGCTGATTGATATTTACGATTCATCATCATTTAAATGGAAAACAAATGACCCGATCTCATCCTCAACAACATAAGCTAGATGGTTTCTTGGATTATGATGATCAATAATGATATATGCCAATATGACCTCCCTTTATATCCTCCTATGTTCTCCTCCGAAAACATGGATGGTATCATATGTGAGGTCCATTTGTAATGATCCTCCAACCTTCTTTGCCCACATCATGGACAAGAGCATACAAAACTTGTGGGGAATGTTAGCCACACCAATTTCCATCACTACACTTTTCATGGGTAACTGTGCCAAAAAAACCACCAAATCTTTTATCAATCCCAAACATTTCACTTTTTTAGAGTCAAAGGAGTAAAGGTCTTGGTAGGGCTTGGTGATCTCCAGACCTAGTTCCTCCATTACAACCTTAGGCATGACATTGTGTGAGGCACCTGAGTCTGTGAGACAATTATGTAGGATCTTGTCATGGACATTTAAGGATATGTAGAATGGTGGAGAGACATCAAATCCATCCTCAATGTGTGGACCCGCAATAATGGGTGGGTTTTCATCTTGCAGACTGATTACATCAGAAGTTACAACAGAAATAGGTGGCTGCAGAACCTTCATAATAGATTTTTTGAATGGCTCATTTTTCAATAATTCTAATGAAGGCAAATGAATTTTTATTTTGTTCAACTAATTCTCTAAGATGAAAGAGGCTTGTGGTTTTTCAACTTCCTTTACTTTAGGCATAACAAGTTTAGATGGGGGAGGCTGATGAGCTTTGGACAATGTACCCTTGCTTGGATTTTGCTTGGGAGGAATTTTTGGTTTTCTATTCTGATCGGAGGTGGTGGATTTGGGAGCCCATGTTCTAGGCCTCAGATCATACTTCTTTTGGGGATGGCCTTGAATAACTCCCTCTTCCCCTAACTCATTATCAAACTGATTTGAAAGTTGTGCTACCTTATAATATTGTTGTGGTAAGTGACTGGTATAAAAATCAATTTCATTGAAGAGTACAACAACATCATCCACAACATCACTTTCTACATCCATTTACTCAATTCGATTGTTTTGGAAAGGGGGTACCACTCTTTGATCATCAACATTCCTCCTTTATCTCTGCATTATCTTAGGGACATCATTCGGCCTCCTAAACTGGTTTGGATTTCTATTCCCAGCCCCTTGAAAAGATCTGTTTGGTTGCTTAGCTTCCCATTTTAGCTTAGCTATTTCAGATGTCAAATCCTTTAATGTTTTGGTCATCTCATCAAGTTTAGGATCATATGTGGCTGGGTTAGAGGAGGCAGGGGAATATTCCCTTTGTTTCTTCTTGTCTTGATCAGATCTAGTATTTAACCTGTCTGATGCTAGGATGTTGGAATCAACCTCAATGGTTTCTTCTTGCATGGAAAACAAGGTGGTGGATATTATATCCCTCAACACAAGGGAAAATTCTACATCAAATGCATTGGAATAAGTGATCTTGGTAGAGGATTCAGTTGGTTTGATATCGTTTTGGATTCTGCCATACATCTTATTGAATCTCTTGGTGAAGTCTGAAATAGACTCACCATTCTTTCTCTTAAGAGCCCCAAACTCAGTGATGTAATAAAAATAATCTCTTCTATCTCCCCATTTCTTTATGAAAGTTTCATATAACGCATCAATATCTGTAATAGAGGTTGGAGGGAGATCCGATAACCATTTCCTTACTTCCCCTTCCAAGCTCTATACATACAACCTCATCCACACATTTGCATAGTCAATGCTAAAGTTGTCTGCAAAGTTGTAGAAGGCTACTAGATGCTCCTCAGCTATGACATCCCCTTCCCCATTATATCTTGGCAAATATTTCATATAATCTGTGGTGAGAAGTGCATGTAATCCTACAGGAAAAACCATGGGTGCATATCTGACAACAATTATGGTATTCATCCTATTAACAACCATTGCTTGGGAAATAGGAATCCGAGGATTGATTGGAGATACATGGGTAGATGTTGAACTGGATGATGAAGTAGAGGTGGGGGTTAAAGGTATCTAAGAGTCCTTGGAAATGTGATTCTCAGGGCTAGCAAGTTCAAGCTGCTTGTGATAGTGGAGAAAAGTAGACTTTTTAGGTGCAACTTTTCCCTTGAGGGATGAGGTATATATCTGAGCTAGGGTGGATTTTCTTAGCTGTCTCTCTGACTTAGAGACTACTGTTTCCTTCTCAGGGTTAGGATGGGCCTTAGTGGATTTGATGTACTTAGATTTGGATCTCTTGAGTCTTTTTTTGGGAGCCAGTATTTCTTCTGTGAAGTTTACTCAGTGGAGTCGCCAGGTGAAAGGTGGAATTCAATATGTGCCTGATCTTTGTTCACCATCAAAGTTTAGAACTGCTCATTGTCATTCTCCCAGGAAAAATGTTCAATTTAATCATCGACAATGACACTAGAAGATGTTGGTCCTAAAGTACGCACATGATTGCTAAAGGGGCAGAGCTAAGCCACCTCAAGTTTGGAATGGTTGGTTTTTTGATAATTTGATTTTGTTGGTTTGTTGGAGGGTTGGTTTTACCAAGACAAAAACATAGTTGGGTTGGTAATATGATATGGTTGTAGGTCCTTCTTGGCTGGTGGCTCACAAATGATAGACAAGTGGGAAAATAAAGGGATGAACAAAGGAAGAACAACAAACAACTCAATGAATTATCTGCTGTAAGAAGTTTAAGTCTTAAAATAATATTTCAAGGCATAAACAAGTATCCAAACACAATTACTCCCATAGGTTGTGTTATAACCCTATAATTCATAGTATCATTTGGTGACTAGAAATTTTTCACTCTGGTTGTATTTTGGTTTGCAAATAATATTTCATTTCTGCAAATTAGTTTCAAGGAAAGGAAAGGAAAAGGAAAATTCATGATTTTTAATGCTGAGTGGTTTTTCCTAACCCCATGGTGACAAAAGCAAAGGAAGCAACGCACCAAACCCTCAAAAAGGTCATTAAGCCTAAGTTTTGCCTCATATACTGCATTCGCACCCAAAGAGTAAAGAACGCGCTTAGATCGACGGTCGATCTAGCAGCACGTAGATCAACGGTTGACAGTGGATTCTGGACTCCCTCGACTAATCTATTTTTAACAGTNTATAGGCGATTCCGGACCCCCTCGACCATTCTGCCTATAATGGTGGGGGGGGGGGTCCGGAATGAGGCGGTTTTTCCGGTGGGCCCTGTCCCAACGTGTCATCCATCCATTGCATCAGACCTCCTCTGCTCCATGCTACATCCTTCATCTACGCTGCGCCCTCACTCCCTTGTCCTTTTATCCCTTGGCCACATCTCACCCACCACCCATCCATGAATAAGCACACTTAGGATAAACAAAAAGAACAATAAGTTAATTAGATTAATTAATAATGTTAGTATAATTATATAAATAACCTAGGTTAAATCTTGTTAAAAATTAATTAATTAATCAATTGATTAATTAATAAATTAGGTTAATGTTTTATTAATTAATATTAAAAACA
>JASDQU011507237.1:0-15043 GCA_032191745.1 Picea mariana
CTGTGATTAATAAAACACTAACCTAAGTATTAACAACTAACTTAATTATTAATTAATTAATTTAATTAATAATTAATTTATTAATAACAAGTCTGATCTAACTACTAACCTAATGTTTTTATCCTAAGGTGGTTTATTGCAAATGTAGGGATGAAGATAGCGAAGAGGAGCAAAAGTGAAGGATGAGGGAATGAAGGGCGCAACAAGGTGGATGAAGGATGCAACAGGGTGATGGAGGATCAAGCGAAATGAATGGAGGGGAAAAAGGAAACAACCGAGAGACCAACAAGACAAATGTATTCATCATGGGAGCAACGCCAAAAAGCAGCTAAAGAATCGAGTTACCTATGAATATAGGACCCTAACATAGGCTCCACCTGGGGATGGCAGCTCTTTCGGGAGGTGTCAAGAACCATTGAACTCTGAATATGCAGACCGATGCTTTATTCATTGGGCTAATCCCAAAATATTATTCTGCAACCTGTACCTGTTTTGATCTTGCAACTGAAAACCAAATCAAAATGAACACTGCTGAAAAAGAGATGCTCAGAAGGTTGAGCTTATTCATGCTCCCCTACCTACCTTATACTGCTAACAATTTTGTTGTTTTAAATGATACAATAATTCCAGTGTAGCCAGTCAAGCAGCTGCTGAGGCCAGAGGACTGTTTGATTGCTTGTTATCACAGTAAAAAAGGCAACTTGACCTTTTGTCCATAGTTTCAAAACTGCAAAGTGTAATGGCCACTACTGAAAACATGGTTGATTTTTATGCCCTGTAAGCTAGAAAGACTGTAATTTTTATCAAGATATCTTTTAGTAATGCAAAGAGACGTTTCACAGGATTCTCGCGTGTTGTTCATTGGTGATGTTTTCTTTTCTATGTTAAATATTTTTCTCTCTTAGTTGTCATATTGTTTTCTAATTTAATCTTTTTAAAGTAGTGCATGTTGCATGATTTATCTTTGTATACCCTGTTTCTGGCTTTGAAAGATCTTAATGTTTATCTTGCTGATATTACAATGAAGAAATTCTTAAATGCTTCTTTACTTTAATTGATATTCTCATCTTTTTTGCTATTCGTCACTTTACTACTAAAGAATCCAATGAATGCATTATCTTGCCCTGTGAAAAGAATCTTTTAAATTTTGTTTAGACCTCTATCTTTATAATACAGACCCCACAGCCCAATGGAGGCGTAAAAACCTTATTCATCCAACTTAACAAAAACAAAACAAACCATTCAATCTTATTTTATTTAACTAGCCTAATATCTCGAAGTTAAAACATAGCTAAATCAAACAGAGAGATCCCTCTCTGAAACTGGTAGGGCTAGATTCCAGTTTCAAAGTGGTTGGATAAAGTTACCCCTTTGTAAATTTCTTCTACTCCGACAACCTCTGGGAATTTACAAAGCATTAACACAAGTGATAAAATTGTATTCGTCAAAACTTTTTGAAGGGGATGTTTTTTGGGTTTTTCCCTTTCGTTAGGTCTAAATTTAATTGACCAATGTTTTGAAAAGGATCCTTTGAGTATGGAGTTTGCTTCAAAGCCTTTATTTTTTTCACCATTCACTTAGTAAAGTCCTATCCAATGTTTCCATGACAAAGGGTTTCCAATTCCTTCAATTATTCTAGGTAAAATTCTTGTTTTTGGGCTCTATATCTATTGATGAGTTTGAACAGATAATATTTGCTAGAATGGGGAATTTTTACCCGATGGAACCTCCTTTATTCTCACATGCACCCAAAATAAGGTTAAGATCACCTCATAAAGTACACATGGCTCATGGATGTAGTTTTCTCTCCTCCAATAGTAGTTTCCAACATGTAGGTTTGAGAAAAAGATTGGGCCCATAGACAATAATAAGGGAAATTTCTAAACTTTTGAGTGGCATTGCACAATTATCCAAAGTCTCTTAGATATCTTGTACAATTTTTGAATTACTTGGGCTCCACTAAATAAATAAGATCTCATCCTTCTTGTTGAATTCTTATGGATCCCTATTGATGCCCTTGATTTTTGTTCTTAAATGAGGACAATGTTAAGGGTTTCTCCATTTCATTTTTCTCTTTTAGGCCTATTCTTTTGGATCCAAGGCCCATGCCCTTTATGTTTCATGAGAGGTGTTTCACAGTGATAAAATTATATAAAGACAATACCTAGAGGTTGAGATATGATTTTTTAGAAAATATTTGGGAAGCAATAGTATAGTGTTCTGACACATCCTTCCTATGAGCAAGAATTTTGAAGTGTTAATAGGAACGTGGTCCTTGAAACACTTGTTCAAGATATCCATTTCTTAATGAGCGAGGGGTTCTTTAACAACCCATTCTAATAATCCTTTTTTTTTTGGATTCTTTTTTGATATTAGTTTTCCTTTTTTCTTGGAGTTTTTAGCATTGGGTTTCCTACATGCAACACGAGATTACCTCACATCATGATTAGTTGTTCTAGTTCCAATGAAGGATAGTACTAGGTGTGATATGTAAATTTCCATGGAGATTCCACTAGAATGGCTCGTCAAAATAGATCTTATAATATTCTAAAATATTAGATTGTGCAATTTACTTCCTTAGATATCAGATCAATTATTACTAGCTTATTTCTTAGATTTATTAAAATAATTGAAATACAAAAATGAAAGAAAAAGAAAAAGAACACATCATCCACACAAATTAAAAAAATGTATATCCCGGGAAACCTAATATGGGAGAAAACCCAACTAGAAGGTGAGGCCCATGCTTTTCTCTCTTTTCACTAGTTATGGTATGCAAATACAAATAAAGGGGGGCACTCACTATGGAGCTTCCTTTGACACTATGGCCTAAATGACTGCTACAAAATATCCTACCTCCTATGTTATTCTCTCAAAATACCACCCCAATATGATCTTATAAACTATGGAACAAGTAAAATGCTAAAAAATGGAACCCCTTCTCTTTCTAGTGGCTTGATATTTAACATAGCCTAATAGTTGTCTAGGGTTAGGGTTTTTGCATCCTCAACCCTCAATTAGTGACAAGGTTTTGGAACTTTTAGAATCTTCTTGAAATTCCACATGTAGCTAGCACCAAATGTATGAGAAATGGGAGCTAACATGGAATCCTCTCATACCATGGTGGTCAACATGCAAGAGGCACAACTTCCACATGCAAGCTTTGATTGAGGAAATTTTTGCACCATTGGAAAGGTATTGATGTGTATAATAACGTTAAGGGGATGTGAGATATACTAACAAATTTTTGACCCCCAAAATTTCCGTTTAATTCCTCAAAATGAATCTCAAAGGTTTTAGACACCAAATCTCCAAACTAGGACTTGCCACTAAAATGGGCTCTGTAAGCCAATTCCTCCAATTTTTCCACCCAGAAAATACTAAGATAGATTAAAAATTATATAATGATCAATTATGGATGAAGGTGGATCTAGGGTATTGTTGATATAAAATACCGTTTTACGGTCTTAAGGTCAACCTCACGAGGATATGATTCCCCACGTGTCTTTAGAGAGGTGGTACTCCTCTTTGGATGAAATGTTGGAAGGTTCTTTGTATGGTTTTACAATGAATGTAAAGGGTTGAATGATAAAGAGAAAACCCCGAAATATCTTCCAAGAAATTATATATATACAAATGTAAAACCCTTATATACAATTATACAAATATACATCAGATCATTTTAAATAAAATATATGATAAAGTGTGTCAAAAGAGATTTGTGTCTACAAGGTTTTGGAGTCTCCATTCAACAAACATTCTTTCTTTCTTGTAAGATAAACTGAACTTGGAATCTGCTATTACTTTTGCAAGATGAAGAAATGGAAGGTCTTCAAATAAATTTAAATGATAACTTCATTACAACCAAAAATGATTTTGATAGGAAATACATTTGAAATAATATGCTTTCAATTCAAGTATGAGAAATCACTAATGTAGTGCCCCAAGTATTTCTTTGTAGGAGAAATTTATAAAAATATCCCAATATGACAAGTTCAATAATGCCTGAAACAAAAGAACTAAAACAAATTCAACAATATCTCAATGACTATTACATGAAATGAAGTGAACTACATTTACTTTTTACAAGTAAGGACTGTGCTCCTTTGGACCTGAAATGATACCAGATGAATGAAGAACTCTAGAGAAAGAACTGCTCAGACCCAAATCTTCATGTTTTTCTTACAATACATCAAAGATTTGATGGTAGGAAAAATAAAGGAAGAAGATGTAGAGAGAAAAGTTTAGCAGACCAATTCAAGAATCTTGGAAAGATAGAGATTTGCTTCTTGCAGACTTTTCACCATAGTAGAAACTTTTGATTTCCAACCTCTTGATGGTGCCTTCTCTTGCCTTTTAAAATTTTTCTCTCAATGTTATTGAAGTAGTTAGGGTTTGCCTTTCTAGAATTTTACACACAATTCCTTTTTGGAGTAAACCACTTTTGATTTTTAATTTATTGAATTCTCATCAATGACTTTACGACATTAAAATTCATGCCCCCAAGTAGGGATCACTTTTTCTTTTAATAAAAGACATTTAATAAATTTTCGATTCCAAAACTTGAAGCTGACTTCCTTAAGCAAGAGTGGACAGTGTTTTAATTTTTTGAACAATATAGTTAATTTATTAGCCATAGAAACCACTCTATAAGTAACAGTCATCGTTCCAACTTTCCAACGAGTCTTCCTGAGTGTGATTTGGAGTTCTGGATCTCAAGTTATAGTTTCGATAAGTTTAGGTTCCAAACAAATTTACCGACAAACCATGAAAACATAGATGACTATTCTTTCAATTTATAGGATAATTATTACCAAATTCATTCCTTGAGACCTATCCCATTATATTCTTCATTGAATTACCTTTCTAACAAGGTATATTTTTCCCAAAATGGAAATTCGGATCTTGAGTTATGAGCTTTTGAAGATCACTGCTCAACAACCATCCATCAAATTCATGGATCAATCCCAACCCTTCATCAAATTTCTCCCTTTTAAAAAAAATTCCAATCCCACATGCACTGTGGTCAAGAGTTTGTAAGTGTTTATAATGAAAATTTTACCATAGTCCTCATGTAGAACAAATGATACTACAAAGACTTTGGTGTAACTCTCATGCCTTAGGAACGTTTCATAAATTAATAAAATTTTGATGGCCCGGTCAATGTCAAGTCATATCCCATTCACAACCCGGTCAACGCCCATGTCATCGCCATGTGTCACCTATGGGTAGGTCCATGTCACTACCACTTGTCATTAAGGGATGGTTCCATGTCACCACGACATGTCATTTTGGGATTGGTCCATTTTATCACCACATGTCCCATCATGGTAGGTTCATGAGAATGGGGAAGGAGCTTAGGATAGGAAATAACATTAAAAAATTAAATGTAGGGTTTGTGGAGTTACGAGAATGCATAGTTAAAGGAGTTAGGTGAAAGGATAAAAAATAGTAAAAATGACTAAGTATGAGGTGAAAAAGGGGAATTGAGAGTGCAATATGGAGTATGTGGGACTGCGTGTTGATGTTATGGTAGTTGTAGGAGGTATTAACCTCCACGTGTAACCTTTAACTAGAATGGAATATTTCGGAAGAAAGGGAAACCCTAAACAAATGTGTGAAAACCCTAGAAGACAAGTCAGCTCAACAAAATAAATAATATCAGAATATTGTCTTCCACAAAGACAAGTCGACTCCACAAGAAAAAGATAAACAAAAAATGTAATTACCAAAAAGTCAGGTCGGCCTAGCCATAAAATTCACTGGACATATTAATATAAATAGAGGACGTTTTAGCTCATTTGTACACCTAGTCAGAGCACAAGTCTTGTGGAGAGTTTCAATTGCAGTTGCAAGAAGGAATAAGGGTGTATGGTCATCTCTTGGTCTTGGTCTCTCCCTATGTGATATTCTTGGTGATATTCTTGGTGAAACTCTTGGTGATACTCTTGGGGATACTCTTGATGATATTCTTGCTAAGTATAGCGCAAGTTTGAGAGAGTAGTGCAGGTGTAGCTACTGCAGTTGTGTATGGTAATTTTTTTTTGGATATGGAGACTCTCTCTCTTGTGTGCTACCCTTGGAGAATTAGCGCTCTACTTGTCTTGAGTTGTTGTTGCAGTTATCATCTAGGGTTTATCTGTTGGTTCTAGTATGGATTTACAAAATAATTCTATCAAAGGTTAAGGTGCTAAAGGGTGGCTTCGTGCCTATGGATGGGTGACAATAGAGATATTGTCTATGGTGAAAACGAGCACATAAATTATTTTAACAGGTTATGGGCCCACACTATCTTCATATAGTCTAACCACTAGAAGGTAGATTGGGAAGTTCATTGTCAAGCTCGTTATAGCACTAGTTGCAATTGTAGTTGCAGTCAGGTTTTGCAGCGACAAAAAACCCTAACCCATTTGTTCAAGCACAAAAAGTGAAGCATTTGGCATATTTATTTGAAATCCTAGTGTGCCCTAGCCTAACGCACCTCTTGGCACCCTCAGCTAGAAAAAACGTTAGGTTTGAGTTTTTCGTCAAAGTCAAAGGTTGATTAGTCAAATTGACTTTGTGGTTAAAGTTGAAATTTCAGAGTTTCTATATTGTTTTAATCGTTGAACCTTCTGATTCAGTTTCTAATCTCTTCTTGTCAAGATGGTGTCTAGTTTCAGATTAGAAGGACAAGCTGGACGATGCTACAAAGATTTCAAAGGTATGCACTTGTATTTTCAAGTTATATCATCTAGCAAATCATGAGTATGTTTGCAGGGAATGTACTAGAGACCTTTTCCAAGCAATGATCTTGGATTCAATACATTCAAAGGAACAATCACACTCTCCATAACAGTTGAGGCTTCAGGTTCCAGGTTTCATTAAATTGACAAGTTTCCAATTTTCACATATCAAGATTGATAGTTGCTACATTACAAGTTGTGAAAGCAGTCTTTGAAAGGTTCTATTACTGCTAGATGTAATGAATACTCGATGCCATGTGAATACTATTGATATAGATTCTTATTATACTTGTTTGAAAAATTGACTAACATCTCCTCTAGAGAGATATTTCTTGTTTTTCTCCCAGGCAGTTCACCTTGATCATACTATGTTGATAATCATGAAATTGTTATTCATTCTTGTTACCATAGATATGTTCTTATGGAAATCCTATTATATTGGAAATACTTTTATTTTTCTTGTCTCAGGAAGGTTATCTTGCAAGATTTCATGGAGTCTACCATGGAGATGTATTTTTTTGTTCCAAATAAGTTACTATGGAAGAATGATTGATCACAACATTGGAAGAGTGTTGAAGAATGTGTTGATTAAGGTTGGTTTTCATTGATGTCAACCCTTGAAGAAAGCCTCATAGCACAAAGGTTTGAGTAATGGACCCAATATTGTTTGATTTAAATATGACTCATTGTTGTTTTGTCATAGTTGATAAGAAGTAAATGTGGATGAACTCCAAAGTGGTCCCCTTATGGTGAAAGCTCTAACGGGAAGACGCTTTGCGGAGTAAGAGAACCCATGCTTAATTATGGAATAATGAGATGAAGGACAATGAATTTTTTAGGGAAAATATCCTAGATGGATAGTGCTTGTAATGCCATTTTTGGTGGTATGTGGAATGTCACATAAATCCTCATGGTTAGAGAGTTATGGCCATGAGAAGTTGGAGATCCCAGGTTTGGGTAATGGACCCAAGTCTGTTTGATGGGTAACGGTATGAGTTATGATATATTTTCAAATAATACTATTCTATATGGATAGTACATCTTATTCCATTTCTGGTGGTATGTGTAACATCACGTAACTCTTCACGGTTTGAGAGTTATGGCCTTACGAAGTTGGAGGACCCTCATATGTCATCTAAAAGCCCCAAAAGGTCAAAGTAGTCAAAGTGGTTTAAGAGATTTTAAAAGGTAATTAATAAAGTGAAGTAATGAGTGTATTATAATTCAAAGTGAATATAAAATAAATTATTTCAATAAGAAATTTAATGGAAAAATTAGAAGTGGGTTAACCCTAAAATAAGGAAAGTGGGGCCAAGTGACCTAGAAGATGTTTTTAAGGAAGCTACTTGGAGAGTATAAATAAGAGGCAAGGCTCTTTCATTTTAGATACACTTGAGAATATTGAATATCTATAGGTGTCTGAGGTAACCAAGGATATGCAAGCCAAAATTATGAGGGAAAGTGAAGAAAAGAAGGCCGAAATGCAAGGAAGGATAAATTCTTTTGATGGTGCTTTCTAAGGTATGTTATTTACAGGTAATCTCACTATTTTCACTATAATTTTTTTTATATAATGATTCAGACCATGAAATTGGTATTCCATTGAGACAACATATCCAAGTATCCGTGGTAAAAAATTCAGCTTGTGGGTCGTTGTAGTTTTGGAGTTACACTCCGTGGAAAATAGGGTTTGTGGCTAGTCTTGAAACTAGTCAAAAACAACTGTTTCACGTAAAAATGTCATAAATTCTTCATAATAGATCCAAATTCCATGAAACCAAATGTTTTGGTTAGGTTACAATCTGTAGTAGTCTGTGTAATAGTTTCATATCAATTCAACAAACATTTCATGCGGGGCACGCTCTACAAGGTCGCTCTCTAGAATAAGCCAGAATTCAACAAGGTATGCCATTTTTGCTGTAACTCCTTTTCTGAGAGGTTCCAAGTAGTGAAACTTGGAGGAATTTCACAAAAAACACCGAAAAACAATGTATATCAGTTTCAGATATTTATACATTACAGGTACAAAGTTATGATTACTTCAAGTTAGGGTTGTTGACTAATCCAAAACTAGGCATGCGAGACTAAAGAAAAGTTTGATAAAAATGCTAGTCTCTTGTTGTTAAAGTTAAGGAAGGTTTGAAGGAATGTGATCATATACACCAGGTCTATTACAGAGCTACAAATCAGATTTGGATGATGAAATTGATGAGAGATTTTGGTTGAGGTACATGGTTGAGACAAGTAGTTGATGAGTTGGCACATACATGAGGTGTATAGTTGATGATGTTGGTACATATTGATGAGTTATAGTTGATGAGTAGTTGACACACATGATTGGTACTTACTTGGTACATGGTTGGATGCACTTTTTTATGGTACAGTTTGATTACAGGTTGTTTGGTACAGGTTGGTGCATGGTTGATGCACTTGTTTATGGTACAGGTTGATTACAGGTTGAGGTACAGGTTGATGCATGGTTAAAATTTATTGGTATAGGTCTACAACGGTATATCTCATAGTGATAGTGTGATAGTGGTTCCATCATTCTACTTCTACTTTAGTAGGGCAAGGACAGGTGGTTGTAGCCACCTTCTGGTTGTAGCCGAAGAACATAGGGGATTGTAGCCTCCTTTTGGTTGTAGCAAGAGAATTGGGGAGTTGGAGCTTCCTTCAGGTTGTAGTATGAGAAACTAGGGGGTTGGAGCCTCCTTCTAGTTGCAGCTATAAAACAAAGGAAGTTGGTGTTTCCAATGAATGTAATTCTTCAAGACATATAAGAAAAATCATTCCGTGGTTTTCTCCCGATTTGGGTTTCCACGTAAAACACTGGTGTACTATGTATGTGTATGATTTTTCATTTGTTCATTGCTTATTTACTCTACAGTTATTGGATGATAATGATTCATTGATATAACACTTGGATTATATGGTTAAAAAGGATTAAATTTCTCTATTACTAATTCACCCCCCCTCTCAATAATCCAACAATTGGTATCAGAGACGGTTCCTTAAGGAAACAATTTAACCACTGGAAGGAGATCATGGACTATTCTGAGAATGGAGTACCAGTGTTTAATGGTTATAATGGTTTTAAGTATGAAATGTGGAGCATAAGGACGAAAGTATTTTTACAGGCACAGGGACATTATATTTGGCTATCAGTTGTTACAGGATATGATAGTTCAAAAAGGGCAAAGACTGCAACCAAGAAGGAATTGAGGAAAGATAACAAAATAACAATGGATTTCATCTGAGAAGGATTACCTAATCCAGTAAGAGAAAAGGTTGGTAAATATTCATCAGCAAAAGAACATTGGGATAAGTTACATGACACATATTCTTCACCCATCATAGATTCAGAAAATGTCAAAGAAGATGCAAAAACAAATCAAGAAGAATTATGTTCACTATGTCAAGAAGATTAAGGAGATGAAGAGTACATAATCACCAGAGGTATGTTCTTTTGTGTTAATTGTGAAAAATGTGAACATCTTGAAATAGAATGCCATGAAGGAAATGAGACAGGAAAAATAATTGAAAAGGAAGACAATTATGATGAAGAATTGATTAGCGCTTTAGATGAACTAAGAGAAGAAAACAATTCACTCAAGAAAGAATTGACGAAACAAAAGGAAAGTTGTCACATTTTTGAAGAAGCCCAACAGGTCATCACAAACTTAAGAACTCAGCTAGAAGAAGCCAGAAATATCGAAGAAAATCTTGAATATCAAAAGCAGTGTTTGGAAACCAACATAGCAGCACCGAAGGAAGAAGAAGAAATGAGAGAGAAGATATTGACATATCATCTTAAGGAAATAACTAATGATCTAAACCAGCTTGAGGCAAAGTTTGGTCAAGAAGAGAAAGGACTTGAAGAAGAAATAATCACATTAAAAATTCAACTTGAAGAAGCGAAAAGAATAGAAGAAGTCATGAAGTCTTAGATAATGAAGAAAGAAGAAGACATTGAGAAGCTTGAAAAATAAGCTATCACATTGAGAAGTAAAATCGTCAAGCTCAACACGAATGTTGAAGAGACATAAACATCCACATCAGTTATAGAGATTGAAGATAAGCACTCTAGGTTGCTAGAAAAGAAAAATGAAGAAAATAGAAAGAGTTATGCAGAAGTACTCAAAGGAAGGAATCATGGTTAGCCAGAATCTAAGAAAAATATGAAAGATAGATCTTCAAGGAGACCATCCATGTTCAAGCCACAAAGAAGCTTCAATCATGATCATGATCAGTCAAGACAAAAATTCAAAAGGACTACGCCACAAAGAAGATCATTCACTCCTAGGTATGCAAATTTATTTTATGGTCATTGTTTTTATTGTACTAACTTTGGACATAAGGTTGCAGATTGTAGGGATTATAAAAGAAATTTTCAAGCAAGAAGTGCCTATGTGGCCGCATGTAACATTGAGTGTTACAAATTTCATAACTATGGACACATAGCTAGTGATTGTAGAAGCATGATCGATACTTCCATGAAAGAGAATACTGGTATCAGATATAAGAAAGTATAGATAAGAAAACAAGAAGAATAGGTGAACAAAGACCAGGTACCAGAGATCGCAAGATTGGCAATAAAACGAGATGAAGAAAATTCTACAGAGAAAAATAAAGATGTCAGATGCAGAAAGGTTTGGAACATAACTGAAATAAAGGAAGGGCAAGTAAATAAGGAATAGGTTCAAGAGATTGTACTTTCAGGCATTGTAGTGAAAGATGAATCCATAGACAGAAAAAAAGAAGTTAGAGCTCAGAGAGATAATGAATCTACCCATGAAGATGATGATGAATCTACCAATGAAGATGATGATGAATACACATTAGAGTAGGAATTGTTCTGAGCCATCCGTCTTAGAGACTCCCAAGTAATATGAATATTAGACAGGGGGAATCTATGCGATAGCTGTGACAGACCAAAGAACCATCCTTAGAGCAACTTGCAGAGTTTGAGAAGACAGATTTAGAGCAATCAGTTAGCAGAAGTACAGTTTGATAGTATAATGATAAATGGGTTAGCATTATGGATAGTTGCGCAAGTAGAGTCTTGGACGGTATGGACAGAGATGGATTCGTAAGAACACTTAGCAGGTTTGGATAGATATATGATAGTGGACGAGAGCATGGATTCATAGATTGGTTCAGAGACAAAGGAACATTATCGTAATGGATGATAATTACACAGGAAATGGCTCAAACAATGCTAATGGATTACAAATTGACAGATATTTTTTGGAAACAGGCAGTGCATACAACAATTCACATTCAAAACAAAGTAATGCTCAGAAACAACACTGAAAAAACTCCCTACGAGCTATGGAAAGGAAGACCAACAAATGTGAAACACTTGAGAGTTTTTGGAAGCAAATGCTACATCAAAAGAGAAGATGGCAGAATGGGAAAGTTTGACTCTCGTGTGGAAAAATGAGTACTTGTTAGTTACTCAAGTACAAGGAAAGCATACAAGTGTTACAATCTGAGATTGAACAAAATTGTGGAAAGCATCAACGTAACAATTAATGAAACATACAGAACATAATCAAAGGAAGAAGAAAATGAATCAATGGAATAGCCTTCCGAAGAAGAAGCAGAAGATGAAAATGAAGTAAAAGAGGAAGATGAAGAGAATTTGACAGAAACAGAAGAGAAAGTTCAACAAGTGTCTCCAAAGACACCCAATAAACGAGTACAGAAGAATCATTGTCCAGATCGGATTATCGGAAACAATGATGCATGAGTTGAGACTAGAAAAAGAATCCATTCACTGGAACAAACACACCTAGCACTCTTATCTACAATTGAACCAAACTGTTTTGAAGAAGCCATCAAGGATGGGTTTTGGAATAAGGCCATGGATGAAGAATTGGATCAAATAGAGAAAAATGACACTTGGGAATTGGTTCCAAGACCAAAAATAAGAATGTGATCGACACAAAATGAGTTTTCAGGAATAAATTAATTGAATATGGACAAGTTACAAGGAACAAAGCTAGATTGGCATGTAAATGATATGCTCAGATTGAAGGAATCGACTTTGAAGAGACATTTTCCCTAGTTGCCATAATGGAAGCAATCCATTTGCTTTTAGCTTATGCATGCTCCAAAAATGTTAAAGTATATCAGATGGACGTAAAATCATCTTTTCTGAATGGGAAACTTGAAGAAAAAGTCTACATTGGATAACCAGAAGGATTTCAGTTGTCAGAGAACACAGATTATGTGTGTAAATTAAAGAAGGCCTTGTATGGTCTAAAACATGCTCCTAGAGAATGGTACTCTAGACTGGATAAGTATCTGCAGCAGGCAGGGTTCAAAAAATGAAGTGCAGACAACAACCTCTACATCAAGGTAATTCAAGGTAAAATTTTATTAATTGAAGTTTATGTTGATGATATTATTTTTGGTAGTGATGATGACAAGTTAAGCCAAAAATTTGCAAAATATATGCAGAAAAAATTTGAAATGTCGCTACTTGGAGAACTATCCTTCTTTTTGGGACTTCAGATATGTCAAAGAAATCAAAGAATTTTTATTTCTCAAACCAAATATATCAGAGAAATGATAAATAGGTTTGGAATGGAAGATTGCAAACCAATTGTCACTCCCATGCAAACCAGTTGCAAGTTGAGCAAAGACGATGATTCAAAGTATACAGATCAAAGGCAATATAGGTCAATGATTGGAAACCTACTATATGTGACAATATCCAGACCATATGTAATGCAGACAGTTGGACAGGTGGCATGATTTCAAGCAACACCAAATAAATCACATGTATTAGCAGTAAAGAGGATCTTCAGATATCTCAAAGGAACATAAGAGTTTGGATTATGGTATTCAAAAGGAAAATATCTATCACTTATTGCCTACACAGATGCAGATTGAACAAGTTGTATTGATGACCGACGAAGCACCAGTGGAGAAACGTTATACTTAGGTGAGTGTTTGGTATCATGGCTAAGCAAGAAACAATCATCAATATCTCTATCTACAGCTGAGACATAGTATATTGCAACAACAACATGTTGTACACAGGTTCTTTGGATGAAACAAAATTTGACAGATATACAGGTTGAGTATGATGAGCCCATTCCAATATATTGTGATAATATAAGTGCCATCAGTATCCCAAAAAACCTGGTGATGCACTCCAAGACAAAGCACATTCCAATCAAGTATCACTTTCTACGGGAATAGGTTGCAGAAAAGAACATCAGAGTTGAGTATGTGGGAACAAAAGAACACGTGGCAGACATCTTTACAAAACCACTTCCATGGGAAGCCTTTGAATATCTTCGCCAAAGACTTGGAGTTATTTCTACTCCAAAATGAATTCTTTTTGAATGCTTATCTTATTTGTCTTAGATGTACACGAGGAAGCACCATAAGAGGACATTTCAGTCAGGGGGAGCAACACCGGATGGAAAGATACCTTTGCCATTGATGACAAAGGGGGAGAAATTTATCAGATGCCGAAGAAAGAGGCATGGTTCCAGGGGGGAGAAAATTTATCAGATGCAAAGGATAGAGGCAGATTTATAATATGCAGAGGACAAAGGCATGGTTCTAGGGGGAGTATGAGTGATATGATTTCAGTATTGCATCAGAGTGTTGCCATCAATGCCAAAGGGGGAGATTGTTGATTAAGGTTGGTTATCATTGATGTCAACCCTTGAAGAAAGCCCCGTAGCACAAAGGTTTGGGTAATGGAACCAATATTGTTTGATGTAAATATGACTCATTATTTTTTTGTCATGGTTGATAAGAAGTAAATATGGATGAACTCCAAAGTGGTACCCTTATGGTGAAAGCCCTCACGAGAAGACGCTTTGCAGAGTAAGAAAACCCATGTTTAATTGTGAAATAATGAGATGAAGGACAATGAATTTGTCAGGGAAACTATCCTATATGGATAGTGCTTGTCATGCCATTTCTAGTGGTATGTGGAACATCACATAACTCCTCACGGTTAGAGAGTTATGGCCATGAGAAGTTGGAGACCCTAGGTTTGGGTAATGGACCCAAGTTTGTTTGATGGGTAACGATATGAGTTATGGTATTTTTTCAGATAATACTATTCTATATGGATAGTACATGTCATGCCATTTTTGGTGGTATGTGTAATGTCACATAACTCCTCACGGTTTGAGAGTTATGGCCTTACGAAGTTGGAGGGCCCTCATATGTCATCTAAAAGCCCCAAAAGGTCAAAGTAGTCAAAGTGGTTTAAGAGATTTTAAAAGGTAAATAATAAAGTGAAGTAATGAGTGTATTATAATTCAAAGTGAATACAAAATAAATTA
>JASDQU011507237.1:15143-32243 GCA_032191745.1 Picea mariana
TTTCTTGTTCCAGGTAGGTCAGATGTGATAACTCTAGGAGGGAGATACAAGCATGGAGCAGATGACTTCATTTTTGGTGAAGTAGATGGTCTCACCAAGTATCAATTATAAAGGAAGCAAAGAAAGAAAGAAGTCAAAACCATATTCGAGTTACAAAACCTTACACCTTTGAAGAAGCAATGAAATATAAAGAATAGAAGGAAGTTGTGATAAAATAATATCAATCATGAAAAATGATGTATGGGAATTTTTTCCTAAATGGATTTACAAGATAAAACATGCAGTGGATATAAGTATCGATAAGTACAAGGAAATATTTTTGGCTATAAGATTCTCTCAACAGGAGGGAGAAGATTATGATCATACATTTTCTTTGGTTGCCAGATATACATCTATTAGAGCCATGATATATATAGCAACATCCACGGGTTGGATTTTACATCAGATGGATGTAAAGACCATTTTTTTCAATGGAGTAATTGAGGAATAAGTATACATAGAGAAACCTCAAGTATTCAAGGTAAACCCGAGAGAAGCCCATGTATGAAGAAAGCCTTGTATGGACTCAAGCAAACTCCAAGAGCTTGGTATGCATGAATTTCTAGCTACCTGACGAGACTTGATTTTTCCAAGAGCTATGCTGATCCATATTCTTATTACAAGGTTGTGAATGATGCACCTGTGATTCAAATACTATATGTTGATGATTTGTTTCTGATAGGTACAAAACCTCTCATTATTCAATGTAAGAGGGAGTTATGATTCAAATACTATATGTTGATGATTTGTTTCTGATAGGTACAAAACCTCTCATTATTCAATGTAAGAGGGAGTTGTCCTTTGAATTCGATATGAAGGATCTTGGTCTCATGCATTATTATTTGAGACTAGAAGTATAGAATAAGCATGGTGAAATATTTCTGGGGCAAGGGAAGTATGTTGTAAATATCCTTCAAAAGTTTGGGATGATGGATTGCAAATCCATGGAAACTCCCATGATGACATATATGAGGAAGTTGAGAGACTCTAAATCTTATCTAGTAGATTCATCCTTGTACCAACAATTTATTGGCTCATTGATGTATTTGGTTAATACCTGGTCAGACATTTTCTTTGTGGTGAACACGTTGAGCCAGTTCCAAGTGGAACCTATAAATGAGCATTGGATAGCCGCAAAACATATTTTGAGATATCTTCATGGGACGCTAAACTATGGTTTGAGATATGCCTCAAACAATGATGTACAAGTTGGATGGATTTACTGATTTAGATTGGACAGAGAGTGAAAATGATAGACAAAACACTTCTGGTATATGTTTCATTTTGGGATTTGCTATGATATCATGTGATAGTAGGAAACATAAGTATGTTGCACTCAGTACTGCAACAACATAGTATATTGTAGCTTGTGATGCTTGTATGGAAGCAATTTCTGGACTGTTTGATCAGGTCCTGGATTTGACCATGATATATTGTGATAACTAGAGCTATGTGAAGCTCTAAGAGAATCCTAAGTTCCATGATAGGTCAAAGCACATTGATATCAAGTACTATTTTCTTCGTGATAAAGTCCAGATTGGAGATGTGGTTCTCGAGTATATCTCCACTGATGAACATACTACAAATATTTTGATGAAGCCTTTGTCCAAGATAAAGTTTGCATACTTGAGGGAAAAGCTGGGGCTCGTAGAGATTTCTCCCTTGGTTGAAAGGGAGGAGATGAATTCCTTGGTTGGGGGGGAGCTCTGATATGTGGCATCATGGAATTTCAGTGAGCCACGGGTCTATATCATGCTAATACAACTTAGAGATGGCCATACAACTTAGAGATTATGCTTGCATCATGCTAGATATGATCATGTTAGTACATCTCAAATATGATACCGATGGTTGGAGTTGCTGATACAATGGCACAAAGAGCATCGTTCTAGTACAACTTAGAGGTGGCATACAACTTAGATATGATGTATTGACATCATGCTAGATATGTCATGCTAGTACAACTTAAAGATGATGCTGGTGAGCCGCATCATGATAGATATTTCCATGAAAGTACAACTTAGATGTGATATACAACTTAGATATGATGTATTGACATCATGCTAGATATGTCATTCTAGTACGACTTAGAGATGACCATACAACTTAGAGATGATGAAGGGGGCTCATGTCATGCTAGATATGATCATTCAAGTACATATTAGATGTAGCATACAACTTAGATATGATGCATTGACATCATGCTAGTATGGCTTAGAGATGATCATACAACGTAGAGGTGATACAGTGAGGCACTGATCTACATCATGCGAGTAAAAATTAGAGGTGGAATACAACTTAGATATGATGTATTGACATCATGCTAGATCTGTCATGCTAGTATGGCTCAGAGATGACGTAGATGATACTCCAGATCATGCTAGTACAAATTAGATATGATGCATTTGCATCATGCTAGTACGACTTAGAGGTGATGCAACTGATGACACTGTTGATGCAGGATGATGTGATTTTAATATTGTGGAGACTGTATGTCTCTGGACAGTAACTGTATGCTACTGTGGTGGATGTGTTCCACTGGTAGTGACTGTGTTTCACTGGTTAGTAGCTACGTGCTAATAGGAGTAGTTGTGTACCACTGGGCAATGGTTGTGTACTACTATGGATAGACACACTTGTGTTCTATTGAATGGAATTGTAGCAATTGTATGATACTATTTGATTTCCATGGAGACTACCACTAGTGTTGGAGATGATTGCCATCTAGATGGATAGTCAGTGTGCTAGTGGATAGACATTCTCCAAGCGGAGAATGGTCAAGAAAAACATATTGCTGGTGAACAGACATTCTCCCTGTGGAGAATGGTCCAGGTTGACAGATTGATGACGTATCATGGAATGGTATTTTACTAAGGCATATATTGTGGCCCGATTAGGAAAATGGTTCAAGACTAATATTCTCCTAAGGAGCAATTATTGGCCCGATTCGGTTGAATAGTCCACCCCTTAAGGACATGATGTCCTGATTAGGGTGGTTGATACGGGACCCATATTTTATAAGGTATATGGGTAGAGATTGATCTCTATGGTACATATGACCCGATTAGAAAATAGTCCAAGATTGACATTCCTGTAGGAATGGTATATATAGCTCATTGCATGGATTTCAACATTTGGGAGGACCAACATTCTTCTAGGATGTAGGTCCAGATTAGAAGAATGGTCCTTGTAGCCCATTGCGGGGATTTCATCCTCTGTTGGTAAAACTATTCTTCTAAGACATATGTATAGATTAGAAGAATGGTCCCTGCATCACTTTGTTGAGTGGGTGACTCATGTGAGGCACTCTGCTGAGTGTGCTAAGTTCAACACACGACTTATTCAACACTATTCCCAATTAATAAGATGGAGTATTGCCTCGAGAGATGATGCAAATGATGATGTATGTTGATGCCAAGATGCTATCAAACAATACTGATAGTGATGATGATACTTGTGACTTGATTTGCATGATCATGAGAGATCCCGTGTGGCTATGATGATGCTACTGACATAATGGTCTATGTGTGATTAATAGAATTACTATTAATACCTCCCTAGCAAGGAGGGAGTGTTGATGTTATAGTAGCTACGAGAGGTATTAACCTCCACGTGTAACCTTTGACTATAATGGAATATTCTGGAAGCAAGGGAAACTCTAAACAAATGTGTGAAAACCCTAGAAGACAAGTCGACCTAGAAGAATAAATAATATTAGAATATTGTCTTCCAGAAAGACAAGTCGGCTCCATAGGAAAAAGATAAACATAAAATATAATTACGAGAAAGTCAGGTCGGCCCAGCTAGAAAACTCACTAGAGAGATTAATATAAATATAGGACGTTTTAGCTCATTTATACACTGAGTCAGAACACAAGTCTTGTGGAGAGTTGCAATTGCAGCTACAACTGCAACTGCAAGGAGGAATAAGGGCATATGGTCATCTCTTGGTCTTGATATCTCTTTATGTGATATTCTTGGTGAAACTCTTGGTGATATTCTTGGTGAAACTCTTGGTGATATTATTGCTAAGTATGGCATACGTTTGAGAGAGTAGTGCAACTACAACTGCTGTAGTTGTGTATGGTACTTTTTATGTGGATATGCAAACTCTCTCTCTTGTGTGCTACCCTTGAAGAAGTAACGATCTACTTGTATTGAGTTGTTGTTGTAGTTAGCAGCGAGGGTTTATCTGTTGGTTCTAGTATGGATTTCTGGAATAATTCCATTAAAGGATAAGGTGCTCGAGGGTGGATTCATGCCTATGAATGGGTGACAATTGAGATATTGTCTATGGTGAAAAATATCACATCAATTATTTTAACACTGCAGGCCTGCAGATCTAGAGATTCAAGAAAAATTTGATGGATGGTATGTGGCTTCACATCTGCATTTCAAGAAAAATGACTAAGTATGAAAGAGGTGAAAAATGAAAAGTGGAGGACACATAAGTAAGAGGTGTAATCTGTAGGTAGTGAGATTGCAAACGTGTGGACCTGAAGACATGTGAAAAAAGGTAAATGTGGTAGTAAGTCATCCTGCATCCGCATTTCAAGAAAAATGACTAGTATGAAAACAGTGAAAAGTGAAAAGTGCATTGTGGAGGACATGAAAGTAAGAGATGTAATTTGTAGGTAGTGGGATTGCGGACCCGCGGACCTACGTGCATGCGGACATGGGACTTGTTCCAACCCCGCATTGTTACTCCCGCATAACTCAAATTTGATTAAGTGTTGGAAGAGTAAAATATGGTAAGTGTTGGGGAGTTCATGTAATGGAATTACGTGAAATATGGTACATGAAAATAGGAAAATGGAAATGAAATATGAAGTCCAGGAAAACAAAAATAGAAAAATGGAAAAAAGAAAATGTAAATAAATTACAAAAAACAAACCAGAAAATGGAAATGAATTATGGGAAAATGGAAATGAATTATGGCAATGAACATACAAATTGTGAAAATATAGAAAATGAAAAATGGAAATAGGAAAAGTAAAATGGTAAATAGTAAATGGAAAATGAAAATGGTAAGTGGAAAATGAAAATGAATTGTGAAAATAATAATGAAAATAAATAAGTGGACATGGAAAATGGAAATGAATACTGAAAATGGATGTGGAAATGAATTATGAAAATGACAAAGTGGTGGGTATTATGAAAATTATCTAAGCAGAAAATGGAAATGGTTAAGTATGGAATGAAGAACCAAGAAAATGTGTGGTTTCAAGAAAATATGTAGTTCCTTGAAAATGGGCATGGTTCCAAGAAAATTTAGCTATGTTACATATGGAAAAAGTGCTCATTGGGTGGTTGGAAAAAAATATGGATATCTTGAGGATACAGACTCGAATTTTAATTCGTAAAATGTGTGACGAAGTTGAGTCTGAGGGATACACTATGAACTAATAATATTTCAAAATTTCCTTCTTGTGATGATTTTTTTTTATTATTATTCCACGAGTGGGAAACCTAGGTGATAAAAGTTTTTGATCAACATCTGGATCCAACTGTGGGACAATGAACCTCGGTGGGTTGCTAAGAATCCATAATACTGGTTTGGATGCCTTCTTCATTGGGCTATGGAGTCATATTCAAAATAAATTCTTGTAATTCCTCGTCCATTGGTTCATTAAATCATCTTCAAACATTGCCTCCATCTAGAAACTGATTTATTGTGCAAAACTTTGATTCAAGAAATAAACTATATAAAAACCAAATCTACTTACCCTATGCTACTTAAAGGAAAATGACACTTTTCAAGTATAAGTAGACTTCCAATTGAGCCATTCGAACATCCAACGGATACGTGGAATGAACTATAGAATTAGGGAACATATCAGGGCTGCTATCAAGGAATGAAAAACACGTCGAAAGTATACTGAAGTAAGACTGAGATAAATATGACTAAAATATGATTGCATTGCTTGGTCAACAATGCTTTGGAACCATGATTCAATATAATCAATTATTTGTTGTTCATGATTGTTTCTGTATTGGTTTGGATGAGGAGTTTCCAATTTGAAAATACTTTCATCTTTATCGTTATCCCCATCCGAAATTGTTTATTCATTGGCAACGTATTGAAAGCATTCTTCCTTCATGGAATGGAAATCTTTCCCATCATTTTTCTCAAGATTAATTTCTTATACCAATTCTTCTTGCTGGAAATTTTCTCATGGCTTTTCATCATTTGTTGCAACATCTTCCATACGAGTATGTTGGCTGAAATATTCCTGTGCATTTGGTGGAGGCTCTTCAATTTAATTTTTATCTTTCTGCTCAAAATATCTTCACATGGAGTATATGAGAGGCTGAAATATTGTTCTTGCAAATTGGAATTTTCATTTTCATTTTCAGCAGTATGACTTGATTCAGAA
This sequence comes from Picea mariana, assembly GCA_032191745.1. Classification (NCBI taxonomy): domain Eukaryota; kingdom Viridiplantae; phylum Streptophyta; class Pinopsida; order Pinales; family Pinaceae; genus Picea; species Picea mariana. Next base: position 21,560 of record JASDQU011507237.1, read on the forward strand.
AAATATTCCAATCTTTGATTACATTTTTTTTTTCCAAATCATTCACTTGATTGTCTTATGTTCATATGAGAGAGGGTGGGTGATCAACACCATTGAAATAATCAGAAAGGGAATATGGGTGCATTCTTGGGATGAACTTTTTAGCAAATGAAGTTTCCAACTGGTAATGGTCACAGACAACAATGAATAGTACCATTCAAGAGCATCCTCACGCAAATTTTGTAAAAATAATTGTCATGTAGTATTGTATTTAGTGATATTGAAAACATCATATGTGTTTTTGAATTTAAACAAGTGATGCTCTACATCCTCTGAAGTATTCTCAAAGAATGTGGAGAGTTTGTCAATAGGAATATCAAGCATCTGAAAATCAACTTCTGGCAGATTTAAAGGGATTTTATGCAACTGCCTCCTTATTTGGGTACTTATTCCTTTTACTACATCTTGTAAATCCATTGATGGGATTAGTGGAGAAGGTAAATTAGCATCATGACATGAACAAGGTTCTTTGGTGGAGCCACCATGAAAGTTTTCTTGATATTTTTAAATCTTTCCAATGGAATTACCAGAGTTTTTTCAATGGAATCACCAGGGAATTCATCCTCTTGAATATTTGATGGTTCTTGTATCTTTTTGAGGTCATTCAAATATCTATGAATAATCCTTTCATAAACCCCGTGCATCTAGAACAAGTAGCAATTTTTTTGAATTTTCTTTTTGAAACTTTGAACCATGGAGACTCTGGTTCCTCAATTAGATCTGAAACAAAGTCTCAGATACCTTGAAAATAAATCATTCCCCAATATGGTTGCCAAAAATGTTGATCTAAAAGACTTTTTAATGGTCTTAAGGTCAATTTCACAAGGATATGAATCCCCCTGTGGTTTTAGAGAGGTGGTACTCATCTTTGGATGAAATGTTGGAAGATTCTTTGTATGTTTTTACAATGAATGTAAAGGGTGAATGCTAAAGAGAAAACCCCGAAATATATTCTAGGAAATTTTATATATACAAATGTACAACCCTTATATACATTTATACAAATATACATCAGATCATTTTAAAGAAAATATAGGATAAAGTGTGTCAACAAAGATTTGTGTCTACAAGGTTTTGAAGTCTCCATTCAACACACATTCTTTCTTTCTTGTAAGATAAATTGAACTTGAAATATGCTATTAATCATGAAAGATGAAGAAATGGAAGGTCTTCAAAGAAATTTAAATGAAGAAATCACATGCTTTTAATTCAAGTATGATAAATCACTATTGTAGTGCCGTGAGTAGTTCTTTGTAGGAGAAATTTATAAAAATATCCCAATATGACAAATTCAATAATGTCTAAAACAAAAGAACTTAAATGACTTCAAGAATGTCTCATTGATGATTACATGAACTGAAAGGAACTGACTCTACTTTTTACAAGCAAGGACTATGCTCCTTTGGATATGAAATGTCACAAGATCACTGAAGAACTATAGACAAAGAACTGCTCAGACCCAAATCTTCCTTTTTTGTTTACAATATATGAAATATTTGATAGTAAGAAACATAAAGGAAGAATATGTAGAGATAAAAGTTTAGTAGGCCAATTCAAAGAATATTGGAAAGATAGATCTTTGCTTCTTGCAGATTCTTCACCATAGTAGAAACTTCTGACTTCCAACCTCTTGATGGTGCCTTCTCTTGCCTTTTTAAAATCCACTCTCAATGTTCTTGAAGTAGTTAGGGTTTTCCTTTCTGGAATTTTCCACAATTCCTTTTTGGAGAAAACCACTTTCAATTTTTACTTTATCAAATTTTCATTAATAAATTTATGTCATTAAAATTTGTGCCTCCAATCAGGGCCCACATGTTCTCTTAATAAAATACATTTAATAAATTTTCAATACCAAGACTTGAAGCCGATTGCCTTAAGAAAGAGTGTACTATGTTTTATTTTTTTGAACATGATAGTTGATGTTTTAGCCATGGAAACCACTCTAGAAGTAAGTTTCATCATCCCATATTTCCAACGAGTCTTCTTGAGTGTGATTTGGAGCTCTGGATCTCAAGTTATAGCCTTGGGAAGTCGAGGCTCCAAACAAATTTATCAACAAACCATGAAAACTGAGCTGAATATTCTTTCAATTTATAGGATAATTATGGCCAAATTCAATGCTTGATACCTATCCCATTGTCGTCCTCATTGAATTAGCTTTCCAACAAGGTATAGTTTCCCAAAATAGACACCCGGATCTTGAGTTATGAACTTCTGAAGATTGATGCTAAGCAATCGTCTATCAAATTTGTGGATCAATCCTAGCGCTTCATCAGATTTCACCCTTTTAAAACAAATTCCAATCCCACATGCACTCTTCTCAAGAGTTTTTAAGTTATTATAAAGAAAATTTTACCATATTCCTCATGTGGAATAAAGAATACTACAGAGACTTTGGTGTAGCTCTCGTGCCTTAGGAATGTTTCATGAATTAATAAAATTTTGATGGCCCAGTCAATGTCCATTCATAGCCTAGTCACAACCCGACCAGTTCCCATGTCATAGCCATGTGTCACCTATGGATAGGTCCATGTCCCTACCATGTGTCAATAAATGATGGGTCCACATCACTTCCACATGTCATTTTGGGATTTTGGTCCATGTCATCGCCACATGTCATTTTTTGGATTGGTCCATATCACCACCACATGTCCCAACATGGTAGGTCCATGAGAATGGTGAAGTAAATTAGGATAGGAAATATTATTAAAAAATAAAATGTAGGGCTTGTGGAGTTATGGGAATGCAGAGGTAAAGGAAGTAGGTGAAGGGATAAAAAAATGCTAAAAATGACTAAGTATGAGGTGAAAAAGGGGAATGGAGAGTGCATTATGGAGTATGTGGGACTGCGGACCTAGAGACTTAAGAAAAAAAATGACATATGGTATGTGGCTTCACATCCACATTTCAAGAAAAATGAATGAGTATGAAAAATGTGAAAAGTGAAGAGTGAAGGATGTAGAAGTAAGAGGTGTAATTTGTAGGTAGCGGGATTGCGTACCTGCGACACTGAAGACATGTGAAAAAAGGTAAATGGGGTAGCAAGTCATCCTGCATCTGCATTTCAATAAAAATGACTAAGTATGAAAAGTGTGAAAAGTGAAAATTACATTGTGGAGGACACAAAAATAAGAGGGGTAATTTGTAAATAGCGGGATTGCGGACCTACGAGCATGCAGACCTAGGACTTGTTCCAAACCAACATTGTTACTCCCACATAACTCAAATTTGACTAAGTCTTGGAAGAGTAGAATGTGGTAAGTGTTTGGGAGGTCATGTAATAGAATTACATGAAATATGGTACATGAAAATAAGAAAATGGAAATAAAATATGAATTATGGGAAAGAAAAATGGAAAAATGAAAAAAAAGGAAACTGTAAATGAATTACGAGAATGAACTAGAAAATGAAAATGAATTATGGGGAAATGGAAATGAATTATGGGAATGAACTTAGAAATTGTGAAAATATAGAAAATGGAAAATGGAAATAGGAAATGTAAAATGGTAAATGGTAAATGGAAATGTAAAATGGTAAGTAGAAAATGAAAATGAATTATGAAAATAATAATGAAAATAAATAAGTGGACATGGAAAATGGAAATGAACACTGAAAATGAATGTGGAAATGAATTATGAAAATGACTAAGTTGTGGGTATTATGAAAATTAGCTAAGTGGAAAATGGAAAATGAAAATAGGTTAAGTATGGAAATGGGTAAATGTGGAAATGGTTAAGTATGGAATGAAGAACCAAAAAAATGTTTGGTTTCAAGCAAGTACGTGGTTCCAAGAAAATGGACATGGTTACAAAAAATAGGCATGGTTCCATGAAAAATTAATTGTATTACATATGGAAGAAGTGCTCCTTGGGCGGTTGGACAAAACCATGGATATATTGAACATACAAACTCAGATTTTTAATACATAAAATGCACATTGAAGCTAATACTGAGGGCTATACTATGACCTAATAATATTTCAAAATTTCCTTCTTCTGATAAGAATTTATTTATTATTATTCCAAGAGCGGGAAACCTAGGTGATCAATTTTTTTGATCAATAGGTATTGGATATTTTGAAGGGAATATTTTGTTGGGGAGTGGGGGGGGGTGGAGGGGATTTGTTTTACCCCAAGGAGAGGCCTACAATGTTAGGACATGGGATATAAGTGTCATGATTGTAATTGGGTGGAGGATCAAGGGATTTTCCCCTCTTCTCCTTCCTTCAAGATGGATGGCAGAGGGGATACAATTATGGTGATGATAGTCTGAGAGTCAATGCTAAAAGGGTCAAGGAGAGTGAATCCTTTAGTGATGTGCATGCATTAGAAATTAGGGGGAATATTAGTATCATAATATCATATTCTTATTATGGTTTTGATAAATTTGGCTCTAGTCTAGTGCCACTCATTTTTTTGCACAAGTGGCCTCTTCTTTAGTAGTAGAAAGAAATTGGAAAATATATAGGTCTTAAAGAAAAAAAATGTTGCACACAACATGTTGAAACTATCAAAAAACAATTGTTTTTTTAATAATAAGTGATTCTCTTTGATACCTTAAGTCACAAAACAACAAAATAAATCCTCTCTTTGGATGGTCTTATTTTAAAAGTGGCATTTGGATACATAAAGAAGAGGTGAAAAAATTATGTGCGTCTCTTTAAGACCACCTGAAACACATGTAGTGGAAGAAGAGGTAGGTGCATGCCTCTATTTGTTTGCTTCATATGTTGTTAGTAGGTAGAAAAGGACTATGCATGTTTCAGGGGGTCTCAAGAGAGGTTTGCATGCAAGATTTTTTCCTTGTTTTCCTTTCTCAAAATACCACTTTGGAAAAAAGATCACCTAAAGATGTTGAAATATTGTAACTTTGAAGAATATTCTAATTATATTTAAGTTATTATTATATATATAAAATCCCCTTTTGTGGATTGATCATGTCGGGTCTTGTATAAGACCAAATCCCCTTTTGTGGATTGGTCAAACCATACTTATATGGTGGTATTTAAGAAGTTGCCCCCTAGTGTTTATATAGTGGTTTTAACCACTCCTAGAAGAAGTCGGCCCTACTAAGTGAACATACATAAACCTAGTGCTTCCTCAACTAGTATTTATATGTGAGGATGGTGCCTCATTTACACACTCTCACACTCACTCATCTAGTGCACATACATTGAAGGCAGTTGTAGTTGCAGGAGGAAGGAGAAGAGAGGCACATGTTCAGTCTTGGTGTTTTGGTCTTAGTCTTGGCATTGTATTGACAATATATTATTGAAGAATTTTTGCTGGGTTTTCTCCCCCATGAGAGTTTCCTAGGATAAAATGCTGCGTACCTTGTGATTGTGTTTCTTTCAATGATCCTCTTTATGCTGTTGTTTTAGAAATGCATTGAATGCTCATGTAATATGGAAATAACCTAATAACAACATTAAAACTTAACATGGTATTATAGCTTGACTAAATATAGCACCTTTCACTGGGTATCTAAAAACGTCACTGTTGTCGTACAAGGAAATTAGGGATTTTTACTGAAGAAGAATTTTTAACCAAAAACTATCTTGGGAAGTGAACCTTGCCCTAGCACATATTTTGGAAGCTTGAGCGAACTTTTTCAGTGGCTAGATTCTCTGAAAATTCAAACCCTAGTTTTGGCTGGTACCAGAAAACTAGAAAACCGAGAAACCATAACCAGTGTCCGAAATCTAGTCAAAGTACAAGTGATAGAATGAGGTATGGGACCCATAGATTTATCTATTGTGTAATTGTTTTACCCCAAGAAAAAATATCCTCAGAGAAAAAATAAAATGTTCTGAGCAACCTACTAATGCTATTCACTTGAAGAAAGAAAGATATTCTCCCGAGCTACCTCACCTACCCATAGCTATTCTCACTACCTAACTCACCTATACTCTCTAGATCGAAGCTACCTACCAAACATAGAACCTGTTGTTTCCAAGCCTTAAGTAAGTCAGTAAGTAAGTAAATCAGTAAGTCAGTCTCACTGACGCATGATAACCTAACCTCCTGAATCCCGCTCTTTGGTGTGCATTATCCTTACACTACAAGTCAATACGTTAGTTATCGTCACTTAGAGACATAACTTAATTGATTCCTAGTGGTTATATAAAATGGAAGAAATAGATATAGAGATGCTGGTATGGGATTGGGGCCTCTTTTCCTTCTCACTCAACAATCTCATATCCCGACCTCCCCATGACATTAATACTCCATTTCTCTATACCAATGGGTCAATTCGACTTCACAATGTTTCCAATGCTTCTCCTCCAACACAGATAACATGATTTTAGTCTTATACACCACATAGCTAACATGCCTGTTCATGATAGGGAGGCCATAAAGAAAACCTAGTTAACATACCCTAGGTGTCTCTCATGGTAGAATAAGTCCATGAAGGAGACATGATCTAGATGTACCATGCCATTAATCCATGAAATATTTACCTACCCTCACTTTCCATTCTCATTACATAATCTAGAACAAAAATCATGAGCAGGACTAAGGAAAAGGATGATTACACGAGAGATCCCCCATGCACTTGTGATATATCTCGTGCCTGATAATTCAAAATATGAAGGCACTCTTTTGGAAATTTAAATGGAGAATGAGAAGGGGCCCTCCCTCTCACCCAACGAGGAGCTCAAGGGTTTAGAGCACTTGTATTTTTGGTTAAGGACCCAAAACTTTCCTACTCCATTTAAAGGTGGAGAAATAGGGGGATCCTATTCCTCCACCGATCTACAACTTGTTAGTACTATAATGGAATTTACCTGACAAATATAATCGACTTGTTGGGAGACATTTGTTGGTAGGAGAGTAGTTGGTAAGGTTTAGGGATGCCTCAGGTAGAATAAGAACCAAAGTCAGCCTGGCTACTCAGGATAAGGTAGGAAGTAAAGACCTACGCTAAAACTCCGCGACTGATGCTATGACTGGGTTATGGCACATGTGCTTATCTTTTGCATGAGTTGCGATTCCAGACGAAGCTGGGTTGGATGGAGATAATTTTAAAGAAGCCAATCTCATGCCCTATCTCAGGCAGTCTCAGGAAAGTACTCAGCCTCCTCAACATGTATATCTGGGTCTTTGTCTCAGGTGGCTCAGTGAAATCCTTACTATCCCAGGAAGAGTGTTTTGTAGGAATTATTCAAGTGACTCACCCCCTTCCCTGTTCCGATCCCCTTCCTTGGATGTGATAATGGGATCATGCCGCACCAATCCAGTTTTGTACAGGTCAAGTTTCAAAGGGTAAAAGTTGGAGTTTTATGAAACAATCAGCTCCAACCAACTGGCATCAACCCAATGCATCTCTTGGTAAGTTCAAATTCATTTTCTGAGCACTTTCATTTCCTGGTCATTTTCCTAGCTCTAGATCAATATGTTTGCAAGCAACAAGCTTGTTGACAAGTTAGAAGGTGTGGAAAATTTTCGTTCCTGGTAGTACATGACTAGACTCATTCTTGAAGAGAACGACCTTGCAAAATTCGTAAAATAAAATGTACCGGAACTCGAAGAAGATGAATCCAAAGAGAAGTACAAGAAGAATATGATTAGGGACAAAATAATAATTGTAGATTCCATTAAATACCACTTGATCCCTCAAGTGTCTTCTAATAATAATACAAAAGAGATGTTTGATTTCCTAACCAGAATGTATGAAGTAAAGAACATCAACCAGAAGATGAACTTGAGAACCCAACTAAAGAATACAAAGATGCAAAAAGGACAAAATATTCAAGACTATTTCTCTAGGGTTTCTTAATTCAAGGAACATTTAGAGGCAATTGGAGATAACCTAGATGAATATGAACTCATAATGACAACTCTTAATGGTCTCACAAGACTTTGAGATTCCTTCATCCAAACTATTTGTGCAAGAAAAGATAAACTCCAATTTGACAGTTTATGGGAAGAATGTGTTCAAGAATAAGCAAGAGTAACCAACCAAGAAGCTGTCCTATTAAGAGACGAAGATCAAGCCCTAGCTACTCATGCTAAAGGAGGAAATAAAAAATCTCATTTTCAAAAGGGGACCCACTTTCATAAAGAATCTCACCGTCAAAAGATATTCAAGAAATATCATAAGGGTCAAAGAAAGGGAAAATATTTCTCCTCTTATCAATGTTATCATTGTAATAAAATGGGACACATTGCTAAGAATTGTCCTAACAGAAGGGAAGAATACAATAAGAGAAATAAAAAAATGCATCATTCCCATGCAACTGAAGATGATGAGCCACCCAAGAAGTTGAATAAAGAAAAGATTGAAGATTATGTTTTATTTTCATCCCTCTCAGGATCTGTGACACCTAGAGAGGATACTTGGCTCATAGATAACAGTGCCTCTAAGCACATGACATGTTATAAATACATTCTTTCTATCCTTACAGAAAAGGACTTCCCCTAGAAAGTTTCACTTGGAGATTATTATTAGTACCCTATCAAAGGAATGGGAGAATCCACCTACAAACTTGATTTAGGAACTCCAATGAGAATGAAGGATGTACTTTATGTACCAGGTTTGACAAAGAAATTACTTTCTATCTCAGGTCTAGATAAGAAAGGTTTCAGGGTTGCATTCATAGATGGTGAAGTTCTTATGTGGCCTAAAGGAAAAAATATAGAAGATGCAGTTGTTATTGGAACAAAATAAGGTGGGTTGTACAAGTTAAAAGGTCACTTAGATGTAGCCTTGACTCACTCTACTGAGATTCCTTGTGAACTTTGGCATAAAAGACTAGCTCACATCAGCTACAAATCCTTACCATATGTAAGAAAGGTAGTTATAGGTTTACCAGAATTAAAGGTTGATCATGAAGGTGTATGCAAGGGATGTGCACAAGGAAAGAACATAAAGAATCATTTTCCAAAGAGCAACAATAAATCAGAAGGAATATTGGAACTTGTCCACTTAGATGTATGCGGTCCAATTCCATCAACCTCTCTAAGCGGGTATGTATACTATGTATCATTTATTGATCATTACTCTCATATGACTTGGGTTTATTTCTTGAAGTCAAAATATGAAGTACTTGGAAATTTCAAGGAATTCAAAGCCTTGGTAGAAAACCTCTTCGAAAGGAAAATCAAGATACTCAGGTCAGACAATGGAGGAAAGTACGCTTCAAATGAATTTGGAAGCTTTTGCAAAGATGAAGGGATTAAGAGGGAGCTCACCACTCCCTATAATTCTCAACAAAATGGTGTATCTGAAATAAAGAATAGAACGATTATGGAAGCAATAAATACTATGATTCACGATCAAGATCTTCCAATGCACTTATGGGATAAAGCAACAAGAATAACAATATATGTCCAAAAAAGATTATCCCATAGTGCACTTGGATTCAAAATTCCCGAATAAATGTTCGTCGGAAAGATGACAGAAGTAATCCATCTAAAAATATTTGGTTGTCTAGTATTTGTACACATTCCAAAAGAAAAGAGAACTAAGTTGGATCCTCAGGAAAGAAGGGAATATTTGTTGGCTACTGTGAGGCCTCTAAGGCCTTCAGTATTTACATACCAGGTTACCATCATATTGAGATCAACAGAGATGTAACCTTTGATGAAGATGAAACACTCAAAAGATCAAGGAAATGCCAGCTTGAAGAAGTATATGAAGAAGAACCTATAGCTCCCAGAGATGTAGAACCTGTGAAGGAAGTTACAATTACCCTTGATGATGATATTCCAAAAGATTGTGATATGATATAATCTCAAGAACCTCCCCATATGAAAATCTCTCACAAGATAAAACTAGTTTGGGTGAGAGAACTTATTCAATATGTGGAGAAGTATGGTGCCCCAGAAGGAACCATGAGACAAAACATGAAACCTAATCCATTCTCCAACTATATGGCCTTGATGTGTGATCTCATAGAAAATGAACCTACTTGCTTTGAAGAAGCCATTCAAAAGAAAGAATGGATGGATGCCATGATAGAATAATACCAGTCCATTATAAATAATGATGTATGGGAAGTAGTTCCCATACCAAAGAACAAAGATGTGGTATCTTCCAAGTGGATATACAAGATAAAGCATGCAGTAGACAGATGTATTGAAAAACATAAGACAAGATTTGTGGCTTGTGGATTTTCTCAGAAGGAAGGTATTGACTATGAAGAAACATTTTCTCTTGTAGCCAGATACACTTCCATCAGAACCATCATAGCTCTTGCAACCAAAATGAAGTGGAAGTTACACCAGATGGATGTGAAAAAAACCTTCTTAAATGGTGTTATTGAAGAAGAAGTGTATATAGAACAACCACGAGGGTTTGAAGTTGATGATAAAAAGACTCATGTCTGCAGGTTCAAGAAAGATCCTAGAGCTTGGTATGGACGAATTAATAGTTTCTTGATGAGCTTGGGATTTACCAAGAGTAAAGTTGATTCTAACCTTTACTTCAAGGTTATGAATGATGAGCTAGTTGTATTTCTACTATATGTGGATGACTTATTCTTAACATGAGAAGAAAAGCTCATCGAAGATTGCAATAAGAAGCTCACTGCAGAGTTTGTGTTAGGTAGCTAGAGAGGTAGTGGATGCCCCCTATTCAATGTAAGGTGGACTAGGTCCACTATATTATTAAATAAGGCCCACTATGGTATTTAGATATAATA
>JASDQU011507239.1:3962-17385 GCA_032191745.1 Picea mariana
GATTCAGGAAATTTACCCGTTCCCTTTTCCTTGTCTTTTCCACTTCTCTTTGGAGCATCAGTAGCCACAAGTGCTTGATTCTTGGAATGCTTGATGGCACCAATTTGGACTAACTTAGCTTTACCTTGAGTCAATTCTGCAATGAAATCATTCAATGGAGGCATTTTCCATTTTTCCTGAGTCAATTTAGATGCTTGAAAAGACGACACAAATACAGAATATCCAGGGCCTAGTTTCGAGAGAATTGAAAGGATGAGTTGTTCTTCCCCTTTCATGACTCCACATGCATTAAGTTCAACGAGGAGGGATTTGAACTTGGTGAATAATTATTACAGGTTTCTGAAATGAATTGAACTGAGGGATATGAGTTCATTCTCCAGTTGATGCACTCTCATTGCATCCTGCTTGCCGAATAGTCCTTCCAATGTGGTCCAGACCACATCGGGAGTAGTAGCTCCACTGACCTGAAAGAGGAGATATATGGAAATTGATAGGCATATCAGCCCAATTTCTTCATCTAATTTATTGAAATACTTTATCGTCTCCACTACAACAGTCGGTTCTTTCTTCGTTCCCATTGTTACCCGGTAAAGCCCTTTGCTTCGGAGGAGCAGAGAGATCTCTGTCTTCCATTCGAAGTAATTGAAAGGATTTAGAATGAGTTTTGTGGGCTGAGAGAGATGATCCATTGCTGCTTTCTGTGCCTCCTAATGATCTATACCTGCAAATAAAACCGTGTACAATCCACTAGATTCAATCTAGCTTTGATACCATGTAGAATTCCTACAGAAACCTCGATAGATCTAGAATTCTAGTTAAATTGAACACAAACAATTTGTTGATATTCAAGAGATGAGAGAAATTTTTTGCTCCATAAATCAAAGAATTATATTAATAAATGATGAATATACATGAGAAACCATCCTCAAAAAAGAAGAGAGGAGGTGAATATATAGAATTTCCAACATCGAAATTCTAGTCAAAAAAGCTAGAAATAGATAAAATAGGTGTCATAAGCTAAGGGAGACCACATAGTTCGACCTAAACCACTAAAGATACATGTCACACACTCATTAATGTCCACAAGAGTTAAGTGATGCGCATTAGCTCACTTAATCTCACTTAACTGACAAGAGAAGCAGTTCAAACTCACTTAACTGACCCGAAATAGTAGTTACTAATAATAGTAACGACAAAAATCATTAATTAAGGAATACATCTCTCACTCAAAGAGGAGGTGTGAATTCCCTTATAATAGATGATTTTTTGCATGGGGGAGTTGTAATAAATCATGAATAAATCAATAAAATCAAGAATAAATCGAGAAAATCAAGAAAAATCAAGAAAATCAAGAACCGGGAGTTGAGTCTTGATCTAAAATTAGCAATTTTCCCTAAAATCTAGGGATGAGGCACCCTTCTTCTCTATGTGGACAAATTAGGTGAAATAAAGTGTAAATGAATGTATTAACCAAGATCTAGGAGTCTAGGCTAGGTATAAACTAATGTAAGTTAGGGATATGCTCCAACACTATTCTCTCCAAAACACCAACTATTATGTTTTTATAGTGCTAGTGATAAATAACAATACCCCCCATGGTTGTCCATGAAGAATGAACATCTTATGTTGTATCTTATAGTCTCGGGTAGAAGACAAGTGAAGAGAATGGATGTCTACCTCCAACCATTGATTGATGAATTTAATAAATTATGGGAAGGGATACATGTATATTATTTATCAAGACCCATTCCAATGGAGAGGTATTTTACTTTGTATGGAATATGTGCGTACACCATGCACAATTATCCAGGACTAGGGTTTTTCTCCAGTAAGCATGTTCATTTATTTGTTTATATCTGTAATTTTATTTGGCATACTTCATTTGGTGAAACTATATTTTTGACACTAACATGTTATGTATATGATAAAATCAAGGGTATTCTAACAAAAGGGTATCATGGATGTAAATGTTGTGGACCTTATATAAAGGCTAGATGGTACAATGACCTATGAAAGATGGTGTACAATTGTTTGAGGGTATTCCTCCCAGAAGACCACCCTTATAGAAGATTTTCATCTTCTTTCAATGGTAAACTAGAGAGAACTTGAAGACCCGAAATAATGACACCAATAGATTGGAATAGGGAATATGACACAAAGAAGGAGAAGGAAACAGGAGAATTATTTGATTCAAATGGGGAACCTATGTTCAATGAACTTGAATTTTTTGACACTTATGTTGATAAAATGTCCATTTTGATGAAAAGGAAATTTGTATTTTATGATCTTCCATATTGGGAGCATATTAGGATTGGTCACTTACTAGATCTCGTGAATATATTCAAAAATGTTTCATCTTATCTATGGAGGCACATATCATGGAATAAGAGTGACACATTGGCTATCATGAGAGATCGTATTGCTTCGAATACTAAAAAGAGACATTGGCCAAGAAAAAAACTAAAGGAGAGGTTGATCCCTCTTGGTATTTTAAAGAAGGTTATATCCCATGGATTTTGAAGAAATATGATATTTCTATGGTGAAGGATTTTATATTGGGTGTGAAGTAACCTTCTTTATATGGGTCGACTCTATGATATTTCTTCACTATAGATGGGAATTTGTCGGGGTTGAAATCACATGACCATATGAACCTTCTAACGGTATGTATGTTGAATACATGATTCTTATTTTATACTATCATCGGTAAAAATATGCTTTACACTCACAATTTTATGGAAATTAATGATGTGTGTGTCTATTTTGTAGTGTCATTGTCCTTTTATCTTGTGTATTTATGTGAACCATGACTTCCCCCAAGACCTGTGACGTGTCATATCAAAATTATCTACATTTTTGCATTGGGTCACATCAAGGGAGATTCATATGGCTAGCATACCACTGTGGGATAGATAGATAGCTAAGATTTGTTTTATGTTTTAGAAGGAACTACCCATGAGTTTTATGGACTTGCAAGTCCATCTTCTAATTCACCTACATGATGAGGTTGAATTAGTTGGGGTGCTCTCATGTCATTATATGTTCTTATTAGAAAGGTACATGAAAAAATTGAAGGGGTTTGTGATTATCCCAAGAACAGTAGAAATAATTTATTGTACCCTTGGTTTCCTACTTTACTTGTCAACGCAGAGTTCATACAAACTTAAGAGGTTCTACATTGTATCTACAGTATTCAATTTTCGGTAGCAAAGGTTTGAGACCGATCTAAGGCTAAAAATGTGCAAGAAAATCAAGTGACAGAAAGTATCTCTAAACTAATTTCATAAAGGAAACACGCCAATCTGAAAGTACAACTAATCTAGATTGCATGAAAAGAATGTAAGATATGGCATAAAGTTGTAATAGAAGTAAATCTACACTAATGAATGAATAAAACAAGGCAACCCTTTGATCAATATCAATCTAAATGTCCTTTTATTATTTATTTGTGTTTTTATGAAAAAGAAGATTAAACTTAATCAATATCTGAATCTGAAACAAGCCTATGGGATATTTCTATAGGAACTGTGCAGTTCTACATGAACTATATAGTTTCTACAGGAAAATCTTACAAGAAGAAAAATGGATTCTAAAAAGGAATTTCAAGTCTTTAAAAGCATGAACAAAGATAGACTATAAATAAATGAAGTGAATCTAAGTTTCTTAGCCTTGGGAGGTACCTAAGAGTGCTCCAAAATGTGATTGAACATTTCTATAGTATGTTGTTGCAAATTTCCAGTTAGTCATAACCTTTACAAAAACTGAAATTGATCATGCAAAATTATATCAAACTTTAAGAGAGAATGAAATACTATCTATGAACTAACTAATATGCATGAAAACTATAGAAATAGTAGAAGAGTCCTTGATCCCTATTTGATGGGCCCTACCCAAGAAGCACAAGGATCCTAAAAGAAGCCTTAATAGACTGAAAGTAAAAACATCTTTATTTAATAAATAACAGTAATACATCAAGAGCAAGAAAGCTCTAGGTTCGCAATACAAGTCTTCACAAAATCTCCACGCAATACTTCTCCAAAATACTCTATATCCTTCTCCTATACTAGAGGCCTATATATAGCTAGAGATTTGGCCCTCCCTTCCTAAATCAAGGAGAGAAATGAGTGAATGATGGATCTCATACCTTTACATTTGTATATTCAAACTGCTACTTATCAGAAGTGGAAATAAATGAACAAGGAGTGATCTTGAAGGTAGGTATGGACAATTTCCCTTGATATTCGGCTAATATTTCATTCAAGGAGAAAAAATATCCTATTTCTGGGAGGTTGGCGACCTTGAATCCTATATTTTGACCGAGTTGGTGTAATACATGTATTTTGACAAAAAAAATTAGTGAAAAAAGGTATATTATACATAAAAATCCACCTCAATCATACATTCATTAAGTAACATACAAAATACCCATGACTGATTATTAAATATGGTCAAAAGAAAACATTAAGTCATTTTATGGTGAAAAAATGTGCCAAAGATGAGCCTTTAGAATGGGTAATAATGAGGCTCATCATCACCCCCTAGCTGAAATTTTGCATACCCTTTGTGCAACCAAAAATTGTATTTTTTTTCTTACTACTCTTGTTGTTGTTGTGTGCCCTATTGTTTCTTACTAAGATGTTATTGTTCAATATTTTCTTGTTTCTCATCACACTACTTCTACTCAATTCCTTGTTGTTGCGCAACAAAATTTTGTTTTTCACCACCATGGTGTTGCCTATTGAATTCTTTCCTCATATCTTAGGCCACATATCTAGTGATAGCTTGGTGATCATGGTATCCTTTGTCCTTCACAATGTTGTCCCACTCTTCTTCTTCCTTTTCTGAATTGAGATTAGCCATAGGTGCTACAGGGAGAAGAAGTGGAGGGCTCATCCTTATCCCAATACATTTAGTCTTCATTTTCCTCAAAGTTTCCTTGTACCAGGGTGTTATTAGGAGGGAAAGTTGCAAGGTATTGGGAGAATGAGGTTATCTTATATGCAAATTGTGAGGAAAATCTTGCCAACTCCTGTGGCATGCCTCTTCTACTTCATCTCCCAATAATCTGAATAAGTCATCAAGATGGGATATTTATTCCCTTTGTTTTTCCATCCATCTTGTAACTACATCCTTATCCAAAGAGAGGCTACGATGACTTTTTATGATATATTTAGGCTTGGAAGCCTCTTCTATAATCTACAAGGGTGTTTGATGTTCTTCATCCTTGTACTTTGTTAGCTCTTTTGTCCTCAATTCCTCATGCCTTATCCAGGATGCAAAGGCCATCAATTGGACATCGCCCACATATGGATTAGGATTTCAAGTGTAGGGGTGTGGCAAGATGAGGTTATGGAGGTAGAATTAACATAGTCTATCTCTTTCTTGTAGATTACAACCCTGATAGGCATCTAGGAAGTCTTTGGGGGAGTCAAGGTTGAATTTCATTATTTTTTCCAAGTGAGCAATCTAATTTTTGTGCCATTATTCTTTGAGAAACATTGTGTATGTTCTGGATGGTGGTATGCATTCCATCATCTCTTCAAATAATTTATTTATTGTTTTGATTGTTTCTTCCATAATTTCCACCTATATGTTCTTCTTCTGTAAATATCTTCTTGCCTTAATCAATTGTTTATGAAGCTTCTAGTTATCTACTTTCAACTTTTGGTTGTATTCTATTTTCTTCATAGTCATAACTTGGAACATTTATTTCATAATTTGGAGTTGTTGCTCCAACTCTTGAGAAACCTCCTCTTTCATCTTTTTTATATTATCTTCTATCACCCTTTTACAATTGATGGCATCAACCTTGGTTTTCTCTAATTCTAACAAGGTTGCATAAAGAAGTTTTTCCACAAGGGTTTTTGTTTTGGAGGTTCCTTCCATTGGTATTTATTCTTTCATTACTATTTTCTCTTGAGGCTCCTTCCCCTTTGTTTATTTTTGCTTTTCTGGGATATGATATTCCTTGACCTCTTCCACTTGATATGTGATGGTGAGTGGAGCAATTGACATTGGCATTTTCTTCTTTTGACTCCTGATTCTATTGAACCTCCTTCTTGTGGGATATAAAAATTATACATTGGTGATTTTCAAGGGGCTAACATTGGAGGTTCCTAAAGAAATCAAGGAATCAACCACTTCATTATATTTTCAATCAACTTCTTCTTTTTCTTTCACTTTTTATGTATTGACTTCTTAAGCCTAGTGATTTGCTTAGGTTCTTCTCCCTTTTTCTTTTCTTCCTAACTCATTGTTTCCTACACTTCTTCAAATGTTTGTATGTCCATGTTTTTGAAATACTCCCATAGAATTATGTGCCTCAAAATCCTAAGATCATCTGAAAATATCATCTTGATGAGTCCATGATGCATTAATAATTCTTTTTTTCTTCTATGTACGTTTAGGCTCACCTATTTTAGTGATTGAAGAAGGAAGTAAGGGATACTCGGGTTCTAGTGAGGCTCATTATTTGGAAGGTGCATCAACTAGTGTAATAGCATTAAATGGTAAGGATAAACTACACTCATTCTTCCCTCACATGTTGTAGTATTCCAGATATAAAATAATATGCAGAACATAAATATTTTAGCTAGAAATGACAAGGAAACAATGATATAACCATAACAATACTAGAATAATAACAGAATAATACCATAATAACACCAAAAAGAGAACCTTGATTAATGATATAAATTTCCGCTTGCCTCTTCAAGGGGGAAACCTCCAGTAGAGAATATCTCTATTACAATAATCTCCAAGACAACATTTCCCATACCCTCTACTCCTATTTATACTAAATCTATCTATCCAAAAGAACAATCTAGAGGAAGATCCTTCTAGAAGTGGAAGCTTCTATTAGATCTTCTTACATTTGACTTATTATTCCTTATTGATAGGACTTATTAATATTGGTTTTTATTACATGGAATTATATTATTCTACCTACATGATGGGTTAGGGAGGTTAGGTCCCTAACATGCCCTCCCCCTTGAAGAACAACCTTGTCCTCAAGGCTTAAGATGAGGAATTTTTTGTAGAATGGTGTTTGGCTCCCAGGTGGAATCTACTGGAGTTATATATTTCCATTGGACTAACACTTCATTGATGGTGCGCTGACAGAGACGACGCTCTCACTGGGCCAAGATGGATTGCAACTGCAACAAGATGGAACCTTATTCATCCAACTCAGGGATACTAGCTTGTGTTTGGCACTTAGTTACAATCACCTTATTTAATTAGGAAACATGAAAAACATGATGGAAGTTCGAATGACTAGGTAGAGCTAACTGATAGGCCATCAATCCTACATGTTTGAGAAATGTATAAGGACCATAAAATTTGTGAGCAAGTTTCTAATAGTGTTCATCTTTGAGTGAAGTCGTGTTGGCACAGGGCTAGACTCAGGGTTCAACTCTAACAGCGCACCAACAAACCCTAACTATTGGCCCTTTTGGCAGCACCTGCGAAGTAGATGAAGTCTCACTTGAAGTAGAAATAGGGGGGTGGGTTGCAGGACACAAGTGTCTACAAATAGAGGAAATGCAAGATGATTCCTAAACAACAACGCAAAATAATCTAGAGATTCTTAACAATATTATGCTTAACTCTGTGAAGTTAGTTATATCTTCTTATCTTCAACATGAAAAATAACAGTGCAATAACATTATAACATATAGTAAATAAAAAAGCATCAACCACATGGATCAACAATATTTACATGGTTCACCCTCTCCCTAGGGTTGCGTCCACAAAACTATGTTTATTGATAAAATAGATGAAAATATACATTTCTATCTGTGCACTCAGTTGCAGATCCTTTTCTCTCTCTTCTTTATCTCCTAACCCTGCGCACCCAGCTGAAGACCCAAAAATACAAGAATTCTCTAATACATAACACTTTTACATATCAACCTCACTATAACCTCTCTCTCAACTCTTCTATACCTCTATTTATCATTCCATGACTCTTAGAAAACCTAGACCGAAGTCCAGGTGCCAAAACCCTAGGTCCACATAACCCACATTTTAAGGACTTCATCGACCAATTCTTCCTTCTTCTCTATGAGGTGATCCAAAGAACCCATTAGTGTCTTCTTCTACTTCCTGACTTGTCCATGATCATACTTATTTGTTTCTTTGTCTTCATTGATATTCTCTTTCAACAGCTTGATTTCCCTTACTTTGTTCCTTCTTTTATGCTTCTTTAACCACTTCAACCCTTCCTCGGTTTGTGTGCCTTTTGCACACTTCATACTTTTTATTTCTTCTTCTTTAATCTAAGCTTTCTTCCTTAATACATGACCAAGGGCCAACAAGCCCCCAACACTCACATGTGACTCATCTCGAGTCACTAGAGGGTTGAGCCTCTTGTATTACTTCAACTGTAGACTACGCGGAGCAGCCTGTGCTTTATGCTCTGTCCCTCCCTATTTTGTGAAAACTGTATTTTTTTTGTTTGGTACCCAATTTTAACTGCACCTGGTACCTAGAGCCTTCTTCCTTTTCTTTTACTAAGAGATGTGGGGTAGTTGGTTGTCATAATAAAGCTTTAGTTTGATCCCATTTACTAAACCATCCTTCCATTCTCCATTAAGAGTCTTCAACTATGCAGCTCCACCTTCTGTAACATAGGAAACCTCGAATGGCCCAAGCCAATTTGTCCTGAACTTTCTTGGATGCTTCATGAAATTGTTGTCA
Source organism: Picea mariana (assembly GCA_032191745.1). Taxonomy (NCBI): domain Eukaryota; kingdom Viridiplantae; phylum Streptophyta; class Pinopsida; order Pinales; family Pinaceae; genus Picea; species Picea mariana. Next base: position 12,663 of record JASDQU011507239.1, read on the forward strand.
TATCAAAGTACCAAATCTCCTTGTTTACATGCTTTCTTCTTTATATGTCTGTCATGGTAAGGCTTTTCTCATTATTTTTGTATATGCTAATGAAATCCTGCAATGAACCTATATTCCTCTAGTTCCATCAACTGTGTGACCCTATCTTGAACAACGTTGGTGTCATCCATACCTATAAATGCTACAATTCTTAAACTAGGAACCAAATATTCCATAGGTACTACTTCTTCCAAGCCATAAACTAACTTGAAGGGAGTCTGCATTGTTTACTTTTTGCAAGTAGTTCGATAAGCCCATAACACTGCTAGAATTCTCAAATCCCAATCATCTCTATTAAAACTAAAAATCTTAGACAACGTTGTCTCCAAGCTATTATTGAAATCTTTGACTGTACCATTCACCTGTGGGTGGTATGGTGTGCTCTTCTGATGGTGAACTTCGAACTCCTGAGTCAAGGCTTCAATAGTTTTGTTAATGAAGTGTGTGCCTTGATCACTCATATGGATCTTCAGGCATCCAAATCTAGTTATGGTATCCTCAAAGATTAATCATGCAGCTATAGCTACACTACAGTCCTTAACTGCTCTTGCTTCTACCCATCCGGTCAAATACTCTGTAGAAGTGATAATGTATCGATCTCCTGTGCACTTTCCTGGTGGGTTGATAGGTGCCGCAAATTCAATAGCCCATTTTCAAATGCATGTAATGTTAATGGAGGTGTTAAAGGCATCTCATCCCTTATATAAGGCTCCCCTATTCTTTGACATACATCGCAGGCTCTGTAGTATTCCTTAGCATCGTTATGTAAAGTGGGCCACCAGAGGCCAGCTCTGAGAACCTTATGCGTTGTTGCTTTCCTTGCATAATGTCCTCCTGCGATGCCTTCGTGTGATTCTTCAAGTATCAATGGTCTTTCTGACTCCATAACACATCTTCTTAATATCTCATATGGTCCCATCTTATATAATTGTCCAACTATAAGTTGAAAATATGCAGTGTGGACTACCAACTGTTTCTTCTGAATAACTATATACTCACGAGGTGTCATTCCTGTGGACAGGAACTGGACTATCTTGGTGAAGTGATCATCAACTTTTTTGATGGCCAAAAGTTGTTCATTCGGTAGTGTATCCTCCAAACTGGTAGGTTCCTCTCCATGTTCTAATCTGGATAAGTGGTCAGGTCCCTTATTCATTCTTCCTAGCTTGACCATGATCTCAAATTCATACTCTTGGAATAATAATATCCATTTTCATATTCTTCACCCCAACACTGGCTTGTTGACTAAGTACTTCAATGTAGAATGATCAGTAAACATACTAAAATGTCCTCCCAACAAGTAGTGTCTAAAATTTTGCGGCGCATATACCATAGCTAAGCCTTCTCTTTCAGTGGTAGTATAATTTATTTCAGATGTAGAAATATTCCTGCTAACAAAAGCTATAGGGTGGTCAATATCTCTTGCACCTGGCTATGCTAAAAATGCTCCTAATGCAATGGATGAATCATCGACATGAGCATGGAATTCCTTACTCCAATCTAGAAAAACCAAAATAGGTGCAGTGACCATTTTCTATTTTAATGTGTCGAAACTTTGTTGGCATTCCTTTGTCCATTGAAACTTTCTATCCTTCTTTAATATCTTCTCCATAGGTGTTTTTATCTGTGTGCAACCCTTAATAAAATTTATGTAGTATCCAGTGTGTCCCAATGCAATACAGAGCTGTCTAACCGAAGTAGGAGGAGGTAGATCAACAATGATAGTAATCTTGGAAGGATCTACCAACAACCCCTTCTTACACACAATGTGTCCTAAAATCACTCCAAAAGGTGAAAATGAAATACTCTTCTTCAAGTTCAGGGCAATCTAACATTGCATGCACTTATCTAACATTAATCTCAAACATTCAATATGATCTTTCAGTAGACTAAAAATGGTCCAGTCATCAAAGTATTCCTCCAAAAACTTATGTAAAAATTCCTTAAATGCTTCGACCACTACCCTGGAAAAGATGGATAATGAATTCTTCAAACCAAAAGGCATCATAGTGTACTGAAAAGAACCCCATTATGTTGCAAATGTAGTCTTATGTATGCCATCCTTAGCGATTTTGATCTGGTGATAGCCTGAAAATCCATATGTGAATGAATAAACTTCCTATCCTCCTACATTATCTAGAACTTCATTAGTAAAAGGTGTAGGAAATGGATCATGTAAACATGCATCATTCAATTTCCTTAGATCTACACAGATTATGATTTCTCCTGTCTTCTTATCTTGGACCACCATAGGGCTGATCCATTCAGATTCTTCAACTGGTTCTATAATTCTTGCTTCCATCATTCTATCTAATTCAGTCTTAACTTTCTTCTTGTACTTGGGATTCAATCTGTAAGTCCTCTGCTTGACAAGCCTTGCATCTGCTTTCAAAGGAATCTTAATTCCTCCCATGGGCCCTTTAATGCCCTTCATGTTTGTGAATTTGGTTGGAAACAAGTCATGATACTCATGCAATAGTTTTGTAATCTTACCAATAGTAGCATCATCCCAATAGTCTCCAACATTTGCCAACTTAGGTGCTTTATCTATTCCAATATTAACTTTCTTAATTTTAATAGCTTGCCCAACAAAAATTAATTCAATCCCTGGCCCTTCTATATCTCTTTTTCCTTCAATTTATGAAATTTTCACATTCCTAGGGTCATCATCCTCATCAACATTAATATTATAACAACCATGTAACCACTGAAGAGGCGTAGTCCATTCATCTTCTTCTTGTTCAAGAGGAGGTTAGGTGCCTCCTCAAATACCTTTTGTCTTACAATTTGTAAATCATGATCTACTGTGGAGTACTGACTTTCAAATAGGAACGTAGCTATAAAGTTTTGGGTCATACTATACCAATCTGTAGTGACTAAGCACAGTTCTTCTTGAAGATACCAGTTGATAGGCGTAGTATCTAAGGTGTTAATGAACTTATGTACCCACTTTTATTTAGGAATGTTTCTCCAAGCTTCCTCACAACTTCGCACATGGTCCTTAGGACAACTATGACCTGTGTATAAAACTTTGCAACCTTCAACTTGGTCTGTAAAGCGCACTATCAATAAGGTGTGACATTGTACCCACTCTGCGATGTTCTTCTTGTGTGTTCCCCACCATCTAGCTGGTGTTTCTTTCAAGGATTCATCTAGTGCCAAAAACCTCTTTTGTACTGGTATAATTCCCTCAAATTCAAATATAAATGTCTCTAAATTATTCAAGCCATCAAATGTAGGAAGATTACTTACTTATGTGCCAATCCACTGAACTACCTTAGTCAATCTGCCAATTTTCCAATGCTACTTCTAAATCTGATGAGCATGCACTTTCACTTCGCTAACTTAGATTTCCATATGTTGTAGGATTAATATAATCCTACTTTCTCGCTGTCAGTTTATAGATGTTCTCTAGCTCATAGGCATGGTCTTCTTCTCTTATAGGCTTTTTGTATTTGCAACCTTTATCGGGATCAAGAGGTGCAATGACCCTAAGGCCATCACCTTCAAATGTCATTCTTCTCTTTTTCATATCAACAACAGTCAAATTGCTGAAATCCCAATCAATACCCAACAACACAGGATAGGGACAACTATCATCAACAATCTCGATCACTTCGAAGTTTGCAAATGTTCTCACTCTGTCGATGTCCACAGGGACATTCTCTAGTCTTCCAAAGGGGCTCACTGCCTGCTGATTAGCCATATTGATCCTAATAGGATAGTTAACCAATTTAGGTTTTCCCATCAATGCCCAAGTATGCTTCGTCATAACATTTACTTCTTATCTCAGTTCAAGGACCACATAGTCTATGTCGTAGTCTCCAATCTGGGCACTAAGATGCAGTTCCTTTCTTGTCCTACTTTTTCTAGATACTTGACTCACACCTCTACTCATTTCATACTTTCTTATCAGGTGTTGTATTTCTTGCATAGCTCTTTCATATTTAATCAAAATAATACAAGTATACAAGAAGTCCATAAGATTGTTTACCTCTTTTCCTTTCCTAGGTGGGGTAGACTGATCAAATTTTCGAGGCATTTCACATTCCCTTACTTCTGGTTGTGCCCTATATGAAGAAGAATGTTCCCCTACAAATTGTATTCTTGTTTCTTCAAAAATATGCTTTCATTTCCTTGGATAAAACAATGGCACCTTCTCTGAAGCTCTTCTGATCCCTGATCCATCTGTAGTATTTTCTGGAGTCACCCTATCTTCTCCTATGACAACGCCTCCTCTAGTAATAACAACAACTCTGGGTTCCTCACCACGAGGTTCCACTGATATTAGTTGGACTTGTTGGTTTCCACCTCGTCTTTCCTGAACTTTAGCTAACAATACTGGACAATCTTCAATGACATGGTCAAATAAATTATAGTAGTTGCAAATAGTACAAGGGTTTTGACAATCCCTTGCCAAATGACCTGGTTGGGCACAGGTATAGCAAATAATCTAACCTCGTGATGGAGACCCCCTTCCTTCCAAAGGGCTATGTGACCTCCTGGTCTAGCATCGATCAATATACTGAGTCGGATCGATTCTTCGGGACTCTTTTGGACCCCAAATGAACTTACATAGGTCCTTTCTCCCAATGCATAGCTTATATGGCACCTATAGGCCCTCTCTTGAGTGTTGTTCAAATTTCAACGCCAATCAGGTGCTATCTCTTCTCTAGATAAGCCC
>JASDQU011507240.1:0-10040 GCA_032191745.1 Picea mariana
TCAAAACATTTTTTTGACAATTTTGGTAATTTACTATTTTTAGCAGTTTTCACTTCCGGAGTCGTTTTGAGGTCCTAAACGATGATTTTTGGGAAAATGAGTTTTAAATAAGTAAATTCCTTCGATATTTTCCCCAAAATGAATCTCCTCGACGATACATTTCCAACGGACTATCATACGCCTAAAACGAAGATCGTATGCAAATGTTACGACCCTGGGAAGTTGATGTACTAACTTACCCAAACGGGGCCCATATGACTTTTGGTGCTTCATATCCTAGGGTTAGGTTTTTGGATGTCTAGGGTTTTCATCATTCCTTTTTATTGTAAAAAAGGCCTTTAGAGCCTCATTGTAATCATCTTCTTGCGAATGAGTGCAGTTGTCACATATCTTCTCATAGATAAGCCGTCACCATTCTAGCAAGCTTGTTTCTGCTGCATTTTACAGTTTCAGCTTATTTCCTTATTGAATAGAAAACTAGTTTTACTGTATCTCTCTTATTTTGTGTTAAGCACCTGTTAAGAATCCGTATTCATTTCGTTCTTCTCATAAAATCTGGTTCAACATACTTCCAAATATGCCTCTAACTTGTCAATATAAATGCCAAAGAAGGTAGGGAATAGGGTTATAGTCTAAATGTGCTACATTTTTTCCTTTTTCCGAGCATATTTTTCGTGGATATTTGCCCGAAATCTGGCGAGATATTGTTGGATCTGCATATTTGAGTGGTTAAATCTATATAATTCGAGTGCTCTAGGGGTTTTTCAGCATGTTGAATCATTTTCTGCATTCAAAAATGCAATTTAAACAACATAAAGTTGTGATTTCATGTGGATTTATGTTGTCAGATTCTAGCGAGGAGGGGAAAAACGTAGAATAATCAGACAACGTTGGGAATATGAGAAAACCTTGCTTAACTTCTATATTACACTTAATTTCCAACCAACCCTTAGTATTCTTGAATTTAGCAATAACATTAATGCACAACATTTATTGTAGCAACACTCAACTCAAATGGAACCTTTAACTCTTCCAATCTATTCCAAAGGTTAATTTTAGGCACTCTTGAAACACTTGTGTAAAATCAACAAAGAAACATATGAGATAGGATTTATTATTACAACATTCATTTTAGATGATCCTAACCATAACTAGGTGGTTCATGGTTGATAACTTTTAAATCTATCCTAATCTTTAACCCTTTTATCGTAACATTATAGCCACATGCTAATATTTTTTCCCCAAATAATTCCATATAACTTGGGCTAAGAGAGGACTAATCATGTTGTTCCTATAAATAAAGGGATTGTTTTTATCATTACTTTTAAACATAGGAACAATTCAGTTTTGAGTCCATGGTTTAGGGAAACATTGCTTTAGTGAGAAATTGAAGAACACGTGAAGGTGATGAATGAAGACAAGTTCTCCAATTTGTAAGATTTATATTTGATAGCCTTAGATATCCTTAGCATTTAAGAAAACATTACTTTAATGTGAAATGGAAGAACATATAAAGGTGACAATTGAAAACAAATCCTCTAATTTGTAAGATTTATATTTGATAGCATTAGATGTCCTTAGCATTACCTTTTGCAAATCATTTAACCAAAAAAACTCTACATCTTCCAAAATAAAACCTTCTCGAACAAAAGTTTGAATGTTGTTCAACATATTAGCAATTTTACTTTATAACAAGGGGAGTTGCAAGGGCAACAAGCCCCTGCCTTCGGCTGATTGAGATTCAAGAGAATGCATGTGCACTACATGCTGAAGTGTGAGTAGGAATTGAGCGAGGGATTCACGGTCATGTCACCCCATCACCTCATCTCTATGGTTTGCTTCAAGTCTCAGAACTACAAACTTGACTTATTAGAATATTTGTGCTTTGCTTCGAGTCTCATAAGAGTCTCAGAATTACATAGAGATCATTGTCGAAAGCAATCTTTCAAATGATTTTTTCAATGGCTTAAGCTCATGTTAGAAGATATTTTAAAGAATATAATGCAACACATTGATGGAGAGCTACATGGGAAAGCTTCGTTGAGAAAGTAGATTCTCCAAACAATATCATTTGAGAATGGGATTGAAGCACTTACCGGTGAGATCCCTTTATTTTTTGTTTCAAACTTTGTGAATGAAAAAGGTATCATAGACAAAAAGCAATTAGAGTGGAACAAAACAAAGAGTCAACTAAATAGATCAAAGGAGAGCAGAGTCGAGGTTTTTGTTAAATTTATGTCTGCAATTTCCTAAATTTAATCAAACCTCACTTGCCACCAATCTCAAAATTACAAAAAATAATGTCGAGTCAAAGTAATTAGTTAGAGGTTGGCGTCATGAGCATGCACGTGCCCTCAAATTTTATGGGATCGTAAAATAGTTTTCGCCTTGCCCAGTAGCACAAGGGAGTTGAAGGCTAAAAATTGAGGATGAATTGATGTGTCCACCATGGAATGATGTTAATACTTTATATAGTAATGGTGTTGGTTTGGTGGTATCGTGGAGCAAGAAAATGTCGAGTGCCCAACAAGTGTCAATGAAGGAATCTATTTCATCCCAACATGTGTCACGTGGAATTAGGAGTTCTGATCTCCTCAATGGTAACCAATAGAAGGGATAAAATCTAAAATATGGGAGCCATAACCTGACACACACACATGATTTGATTCACAACACCTATCTTTGCATTCTTTATTTTTGTTTAGAAGGATGGGGTGTCGAACCGTATCTCTATTACTGGAAACGCAGGCCAGGAGTTTTTCTGTATATCTAGTTTGGAATAGTCGTACATGGTTACTCAGCAAAGAAATTATTGGCTTACTCTTCACAGTTGATTGCGAATACTATCCAACATTCGAGGTTTATTGCTATCCTCAACTCGTAGGCTACTTAAAACAGTCAAGTTTATGTATGACAGGCTTCGCTTTCCCGGAGGGACTCGACTGCATATCTATGCATATATATTGGGAGAGGTTGTCGTTCTCTACGTCTTTCTCCCAGACTCTCCTGAGTTAACGAAGGATAGGGTAATGTCTAGGGGAGGAAAATAGCATGAGAAATTCAAATCTCACCTTTTATGGCTCCATTTATTCTATAATGTTGGGCTTTGGTCCTGTGGTTCTAGGGGAAAAGGTAGTGGCAACAATTGTGAGGGTGAGTGCCTATTATTAGTGTAGTAGCTTGGAGGGTGAGTGCCTATTATTAGTGTAGTAGCTTGTTCTGTTCGTGCTGAGCTTATATGCCTCGGTTTGCTTCAAAAGAAAGTCTCTTCCTTTACAGATACTTATCGACTAAAACCAGTGGTGGTGCTTCAACTGGATCTCTTGCTGAACCAAGGTATTTTGAGGAATTACTTTCTATATTCAAGTCCCTAACACAATAGATTTTCATAGAAAAAAACAAGTATTTTGAAAAAAATTGTTGTGTGTGATTGCCCGACAATTATTTAAAATAAAGAATTAATGATGGCTGTTGAGAATTGCCCAGTAATTAAATTAAAATTAAAATCGCTCTGTTGAGATTTGAAAATAAAAATAACTGCATCTGTTGAGATTTCAAAATAAAAATAACTGTTTGTGTTGTGCTCTCTCTGTTGAGATCTGGAAATAAAATTTACTGCTCTGAAAATAAAAATCATAGCCTGCTTGTTGTTGAGAATTGAACTATGTGATTGCCCTGCAATTAATTAAAATGTGTGATTGCCCCCAAAATCCATTAATAAAAATGAATTAACAGAGAGATTGCAAATAATTAATAAAAACATTTCCCCCAAAAGCCATTAATGAAAATGAATGAATTAAGTGTGTGTGAGATTGCAAATAATTAATAAAAGGAACTGTGTGTGAGAGAGATTGCAAATAATTAATAAAAGGAACTGTGTGTGAGAGAGAGATTGCAAATAATTAATAAAAGGAACTGTGTGTGTGAGAGAGATTGCAAATAATTAATAAAAGGAACTGAACTGTGTGCGAGAGAGATTGCAAATAATTAATAAAAGAGTGATAATAAAATTGAAAATAAACAATCCATCCCCAAAGTTCCTGTCATAAAATATAGTTACTGTCAATCCTAGTTGTGCTAGCAATGAGTCTTTCTTTTACCCTATATACACAATCTTTGCATCTGAAATGTTGTTACCTGCACACACTATTGTTAGTCTTACTCTCTACAGCAATAGATTCAAAAGAAAGAGTAGAAAGACATGAAGTAGCAACATTAACAATCTGCATGGACGATGATGGCCTTATGGAATTACTTGTAACAAACTGACTAGGCTTCTCCTCCGCCTTTTGCTTTGAGCTATGGCTGCTACCATTGTTGCTCGACCCCGAAGCAGATGGGGCCACATGCCTTGCTGCACATAGGATTCCAAGAGCCATCCTTCCCGTAAATTCAAATGTTTAATCTGATCCTCCTGATTATACAAATAAAGATTAAGAACCTATGCTACAAGCAAGGAAACTCACACGGGCCTCCACAAATCCTGGAAAAAAACAGTAACTGATGTGTTAAACCTATATTACTTCATGGAATAAATATGGAGATTGAGAAAAGACGATTTTGTCTCTACTAATCCAAATATTCATGCTAGAGAAGTCATATTATCAGATAAAAAACAAATAAGTTCCCTCATGGCCATGAACATGCATATACCTAGAGGACATATCTAATTTTGAAAATATATATCCCAAAACTAAAAAATGTTTAAGCAATGTTTCATATTAAACCTAACATATTCTTGTGGTAGTTATGCAGACTAATGAAATTATGTAGACTAGTGACAAGTCTGATAGAAATGGACAGACTCTGGTTTGCAAGGATCAGAGGAAGGAAATGGATGCTAGAAACAACGTTGGTTGGAATCCAGGAAGAAAGGAAGAAATAGAGGCTGACCCACTGCAATGGTGGCTAAGGCTGATCAACTTGGAACCTATCTCTAAGATGATCTTTCTCCAAAGGAAGGTGGTCGCCGAAAGGGTAAGACACTTCAGCTGTTGTTTACAGGCCTCTAGCCATTGTGGGCCAAGGCCCATTGGAGATGCTATTTACATGACAGTTCTCCCAACAGAGACATATTAGTTGTGATAACTGCCCAATACGGAAAAAGAGTTTAACTAAATAACCTTCAGCCCTAAGCAATTTCAACCCAATTAAGTTGTAGCTTCCTGCAAGGTTTTCGAAAGATTGTTGAGCGTCATTTCTATGAACCATGCTAATTCCACGAATCAGAATCGTTCATCGGGGCTGTTAGAAACAAGATTGATAATGCAAAGTTTAAGAATTCAAAACTTGACAGACATTTTTTATAACACAACTCTATTTTGAAAGTCGGTGGAAAGCTTCAAAATAGGTACACATTATGAAGAAGATTGTCGGTAAGGCGCCAGATAGATCGAATGTATAAGGATGAAGGCACTCGCTAGCAGTAAGCTAGGAGGAAAGGCTGGACAAAGCCACCTAAGTTTGCATGACGATATATGTGGCAAAATGAAGAGTCGTGACGTATGGGCATATGCTACCTAAGTTTGCATGACGAGTATATGTGGCAAAATGAAGAGCAGTCACGCTATAAGCATATGATTCAATGGTTAAAGGGTGGATGCTTCAATGGTTTAAGGAAATCTTAAGATATGGAATACTAACAAAAAAAATGTTATCTACCTAATGTTATCTCTGAAGATAGCATTAGTTCAAGTCAAAACATGTACATTATATTTTTCTAAATTTAAAACCCCTTCTCTGAAGATAGTATTAGTTCAAGTCAAAACATGTACATTGTAGTTTCCTAAGTTTAAAACCCCTTCCCCATCCCTTCCCTAGATATGAGACCAAATAAGACCCTCAAAATTTTTATTGGTTAAAACACAACAAATTGTGCATTTATTTGATAGGGCTAAAAAAAATTATAAATGAAATACAAGATGAAAACTTAGGGTTAATTTTTTTGATTTGTGTGAGGAACTAATGCAAAACGGAAAACCGTTTACAATAGTCCTACTGCCTAAAAGCATAGACTAATAAAAGTTTGAATGCTCATGATAAAAGTTTAAATGTTGTTTAAGATATGAACAACTTTTACTTTATAATAAAAGTTCAAATGTTGTTAAAGATATTAAGTTTGAAGGTTATTAAAGAGTTTAAATGTGGTTAAAGATATTAAGTTTGAATGTTATTAAAAATATTAGCACTTTTAAGATATTCACAAAGTTTTTTAGGTGAGAATTTCACTCTCAAAAAATATCATATTATTATTTGTTTAGTTTTACAAATTAAAATTTCTCTTCACAATAATGTTTTAAGATCTAATTTTTTAATATTCAATTTAGAAAAAAAAAAATTCATAAAAAATAATTTAATTTAGAAAAACAAAAACACATTATTATTTGTATATAATATATTTTTTCCTTTTAATTAAAACTTTGTAATTATTTAAAACCATTCTTATTCCGAACTGTCCTTGCAAACTGTCATAAATATAAAGTCTAAAACCGAGATTTGAGTTTAAATTAAGTTTCCAGCGATTCTTTCTATCTTGAAAAGCATTCATCATTGTCATCATGTAGTAGGTTTGAACCATCCCATATTCCTACGTAAATTTGTATTAATCAAACATATGAAGTAATGAAACCCTTAATGCTATGTGTTCCAAGCATAGTGTCGTTAAACATTATGTCCATTCACATTATAATAAACATTGCATTCATCATACTTCTAGACCTTCCTTCAATCGTTGGCGCACTTCTTCGAGCACGCCCTCATCCCACCGTAGTTTCGGACAGTCACGAGCATCGAGATGCTTCAACAACATTAAATGTTTTGCGCCGGACAGCTCCACTATCTCATGGCATCGACGAACATCTAGATACCTAAGCTTCCTGAGCTGCCCCAACCCTCGTATGCTCTTGAGCGTCACACATCCACTAACATTCAACCCCTCCAAAGATATCAACATTTCAATATTTGGCAGCTCCTCTATTCTTTCACACACAATGATGTCCAGATGTTGAAGTTTAGACAAACCACAAAGCCCTCCTATCTTTGTCAATTTCTGACACCGATCCAAGTACAGTGACCGAAGGTTTGGGCAAACGGACTCCGCAAAGAATACCTCTGAGATTTCTGTGTCAGTCAGCTGTAACTTCGTGAGCCCAAACATGGATTTGTCATTGTCATGGACTGACTCCAACTTATTCAACTCTCTACCCGTTTCTCTTTCTTCTTCAATCTTTTTGAATGGCAGTTCCAGCAACGGACAATCGCATACTGTTAAATCTCGAAGATTGTTCATCTTCGGAAGGTCTTGTGGTAAGTATTCTATCCCACACTTCCCGATGAACAACGCTTCCAACTGAATCAACGATGAAAAGTGATCGGGCAAGTATATCAATCTTGGCGAATTACTTAGATACAATTGTTTCAAGCTCTTGAGGTAAGACAGAGAAGGAGGCAGCACTTCAAGCAACTTGTTACCTATGGACAGAAGTTCTAAATTGCAAAGGTTTCCAATCTCGCTGGGCAATTCTTTTAAGTTCGCTCCGAACAACCATAATTCTTTCAAGCACCGTTGATGTGCGACCTGCGGGGGCAATTCACCCACATTTCTACAATTTAGAATATTTAAGTATTCCAGGGTCGTAATATTTCCAAGTGTGACGCTAGAGATGGTCAAATCCAAACAGTCGGACAAATCTAGACGTTTGAGTCTAGTTAATTTACCAAAAGAATTTGGAAGCATCTGCAGGGAAGAACCAAACAAACTAATGTCCTGGAGGTTTGTTAGCTTTCCAAAAGAATCAGGCAACGATTTCATTACCAAACAGTGACGTAAATACAAGACTTTCAAGGAGCGCAGATCACCAAATTCTTCCGGCAAACTTTTGAGGGCGACTCCGCGATAACCACCTATGTCAATCTTTGCAAGATACTTAAGCTGCCCTATGAACTTGGGAAAGTTTGAAAACAAGGGAGCACGGATTATTAGCTGTCGCAACTGAAGAGGAGCCTGCAATGTTCGGGTTTCAACTATCAGAAAGACGTAACTGATGATTTTCCGTACAAAATGGAATGAAATTAGAAAAGAAAAATAAACATACCCGAGATTCATGCTGCCACAGTGTTTTCAACCTGCTCCCGCCCACTTCTAATACTCTTAAGCTTTCCATCGGTGTCCAAGAAGGCAGACAAGTGTATGGACAGTTTTCCCAGCGGAGCCATCTGAGATGTGGTGACCGCACCTTCTTCAATATGCGTCCTACATAATAACCGTCTTCAGCTGCAACAAGTTGCAAATTGAAAATACCACGAGAACGGGTATCATTGACGAGATGCCTCAGACAGTTGCCGAACAGCTCTTCACTCCATATTTTGTACCATGGCATTTCTGAAATGGATGTAGTATAATTAGAACCAAGCATCCTAATCCCGCGAACTTGGGTTATTTCCTGTTCACATATGAAAAGTATACAGATCAGAGATAAAGATCTTTCTTACAAATAACCAAATATATTTGTTGTAAATAAAGAAACTTTAAAAATTCAAATTTAAACTGAATACAAAGGTTTGAACAATTGAACCACTTACACGTGACGATTGCTCCAACAAATCATCAATGTCGTTGGTGCCATCTTTGATCGTTGGTGGCCAAAGACGACGGGGCATTACTCCCTGCCAAATATGTCTTCCTAGGTCGCGAATGTGATTATGCATTTTTATCCTATTTTCAAATCCCACTTCCAGCAGACACTTGTCCTCTAGATTTTGAAACCCCACTAAACCCGCTATACTTATGGCAACATCTCTGTCTTTTCCTAAGAAAAAACAAGCAATGTCTAAAAATATTTGGCGATCATTTGAACTAAGCGAGTCATAACTTATTTTTAGTACTTCTTGTATCTCAGTAGTAGGCAGTATTTTGTCAAGTTCATTCAGTATCTCTTCCCAGTAAGACTCATTTTGTCCAGAAACAAGCGTCCCAAAAACTTTCAACGACAATGGCAATCCATCGCAGGCTCTTATAAATCGACCTGCCAGATTTGCAAATTCTGGTGATGGAAATGGCTGATTGAAGGCATAGGAGCAAAAGAGCTCTTTGGAGTGTTGTCCATTCAGCCCCTTCATATTATAAATTGAGGACTCTAACACTCCTGAGCTTGTGAGTACACGCTTGTCCCGAGAGGTAGCCAAAATCAAGCTATCAGGGCTAAGGATATCCCTAATTGGCAAAACCGCCTCCAGTTGAGAGACATGATCTATATCATCTAAAACTATAAGAGCATGACAAGATAACAGACGCTTTCTAAGTATCCCTATCCCTTCATCACGACTCTCAATTCTGATATCTCGATCCGTTAAGTGTCTTATGAGCATACTTTGCAAATAATTTACACCCTTTGTACGTATATTTTCTCTTACCTCAAACAAAAAAGAGGATTGATTGTAATCTGATTTCCTAAGGTTGAAGAATTTTTTGGCTAGGGTGGTTTTCCCAGCTCCACCCATTCCCACAATGCCCACAACCTTGGCCTCCACGCGCTGTGACTCCTGCTTGGATAGCACTGTCTCTTCAAATTCTTCTAATTTGAGGTTCAACCCAGTTGGATGTTTTGCCACATCCAAAAGTGGCTTTGGAACCTTTTTCAAGACGCATTTCACTACACTATCCAGGAGTTCACCTTCGTCGTCCTTGTCCCTGAATAGAGGAAAACAAACAAGTGAGAAACGCTTACGTAAGTATATATCAATCCAACAAATGAAAGCTAGCTCGGATTGGAAAGGGCAGTAAGAGATGCTACTCACCCATGCAGCTGGAAACCGTCTATATCCGCAACAGAAGAAAGTGCGTTTCTCCATTCCTGAATAGTGTCGGTGAAGAATCTAAAACAAAAGGAGTTACGTGCTCAGTGAAAAATCACACCCAGAAATTTCAGATTCAGAAAATACGAAAAATCTGTTTTAAAATCTGCAGCTATAACTGAGAAGACAGATAAAAAAACTCATAAAAAAATCTGGAAATCACTGTCACAGATTTAAATTCAAAATAG
>JASDQU011507241.1:0-21723 GCA_032191745.1 Picea mariana
AACCCCCTAGTAGATCAGTAGCATGCATGCATAGTATTGTCTTGATTGCAGGAAGCTTTGTGGAAGGAGCAGCAGCAACAAGGAGATAACAACTCAACGGAGGATCTACTTCAACCGTTGGAAAAAGGTTGGTTAATTCTTCCCGTGTTTTCCTGAGAAAAGGGATTGAGATTTTGGGTAGAAGGTTAAAAGTTAAATCTTAAGGGTCATGATATGCGTATATGTTTAGATCCCTAGCTTATTAGTCCGTAGGGTAGAATACCCCAAAACAATTACAATAATATCCAAGAAAATATTTCTCATACCCTCTACTTCTATTTATACTAAATATATCTATCCAAAATAACAATCTAGAGGAAGATCCTTCTATAAGCGGAATATTCTATTAGGTCTTCTTACATTTAACTTATTCTTCCTTATTGATAGGCCTTATTAATATTAGCCTTTATTACATGGAATTATATTATTCTAAATATATGAGGGGTTAGGGAGGTTAGGTCCCTAAAATGCCCTCCCCCTTGAATAACAACCTTGTCCTCAAGGCTTTAGATAAGGGAGTTGTTGTAGAATGGTGGCCGGATCCGAGGTGGCATCTTCTGGGGGTGTGTCTTTCCATTAGAATAACACTTCCTAGATGGTGTGTTGACAGAGACGACACTCTCTCTGGGCCAAGATTGCTTGTGGCTGCAACCATATGGAACCTTCTTCATCCAACTTAGGAAGACTAGTTTGAGTTTGGAACTTAGTTCCAATCACCTTATTTAAGCAAGAAACATGAAAAACAGGATGGAGCTTCAACTGACTGGGTAGAGATAACTGATAGGCCATTGAGCCCACATGCTTGAGAACTGTATAAGGATCATAAAATTTGTGTGCAAGTTTCTGATAGTGGTGATATTTGAGGGAAGTCTGCTTATAAGGTTGTAGTCGAAGAAATACCTGGTCCCCTTTAGTAAAATGGTGTTTGGAAAGACCTTGATCTGCTTGTTGCTTCATGCGATTATGAACCATGACCACATTGTCTTTGAGGGCATGAAGAACAACCTCCCAGACTGTAAGATTTGTGTCAACCTTATGAAGCTTCGAGACCCCTGGCATATAGGAGAGAACAGATGGGGGATTTTGGCTGTAGACTGCTTCAAAAGGAGTCATGCGAGTAGTTGTATGGTAAGATGTGTTGTACCGCCATTCATCTAGGGGTAACCATTGAGCGCATGGATTTTTCCGCTCATATGCAAAACACCTCAAATATGTTTCCAAACACATGTTGAGAAATTCAGTCTGGTCATTCATCTGGGGGTGATAGGCAGTGATGAGATGAAATTGGGTGCCTTGTAGCTTGAACAAATCTTGCTAAAAATTGCTGGTGAAAGTGGGGTCTTTGTCAGAGACAATAGAATTAGGCATACCATGAAGCTTGAAGATATTATCCATGAATATTTGAGCCACTATGGTGGTTGTGAATGGGTGTTTAAGAGAACAAAAATGAGCATATTTGGAGAGATGATCGACGAACACCATGATGACTGACTTATTGCCCAATTTAGGTAAGCATACAATGAAGTCCATAGAAATATCTCGACAAATAGAAGGGGGATTCAAAATAAGTTGGAGTGTGCCCAAAGCTTTTATAGTTTCTCCCTTGTTGCATTGACATACATCACATTCAACCACAAAGGTGAAGACGTCATGTTTCATACCTTCCCAGAACAAAGAACGTTTGACCCTTTCATAGGTTTTGGTAAATACGGAATTCCCTGCTGTGGGTGAGGCATGAAGTTCAGAAAGAACTATAGATTTAAGTTGGGATTTCTTGCATAAATAAAAACGATCTTTGTAGAAAATTTATTCATTATGCCAAGAGTACCCTGGAGAAACTGAAGAATTGTGTTGCAATTGGTGGAGCAGGCTAGAAATTTTAGGGTCTTGCAACCATTCCCGATGAACAACTTGGAGCCAATATGGTACAATGAAGGAGAGGGAGAAAAGGGACCCATCTTCTTCATATTTTTGGGAAAGATTTCTTTTAAATGATCTCATAATCATATCCAAATAGCTTGGTCACCCATTTTTTCTATGCTGGGGATGAAATTCATTGTTTTAGGAACTACTTGAGACTCTATTGATCAGTTTTGATTTGAAATAGTTGACCCAATAAATAAGGACGCCATAGATCCAAAAAATGCATAATAGATAACATTTCCTTTTCATAAATGGATTGGCCCAAATGTTTCTTTGAAAGTTGTTTGCTAGTGAAGGCCAAGGGCCTACCATCTTGCATGAGGACGACTCCAATTCCCTTCCCAAAAGCATCACATTCCAATACGAATGTATTTGTGAAGTTTGGGAGTGCTAAGATAGGGGTCGAACACATAACATATTTTAAGGCTTGGAAGGCATGATCCGCAGCTAAAGTCCAAGTGAAATAATTCTTTTTAAGAAGGGAAGTGAGAGGAGCTGCAATCTTTCCATAATTCCGAACAAACTTCCTATAATATCCCATTAAACCCAGAAAACCACGCAAGATATTAAGAGTTTTAGGGTGAGGCCAATCTTGTATAGCTTCAATTTTCTTAGGGTCCACTCAGACACCATTCTTGCCAACAATATGACCCAGGTATTCCACTTTGAGGCACCAAAGGAACATTTAGATTGTTTGAGGAAAAGTTGGTGCTTAGAGAGGATATGGAGAACTTAATTCACATGGGAGAGATGACATGACCAAGTTTTACTATAGATGAGAATATCATCAAAGAAAACTAAGACAAAATGGCAGAGAAAAGGATGAAAGACATGATTCATAAGACTTTGGAAAGTGGAAGGAGCATTGCACAATCCAAAGGGCATGACCAAGAATTCATAATGACCCTCATGAGTGTGAAATTCCATCTTAGGAATATCTTCATATTTCATACGGATCTGGTGGTATCTAGAACATGGATCCAATTTGATGAAGTACTGAGCACCACTCAATTCATCCAAGAGGTCATCAATGATAGGAATGGGGAATGTTTCTTGGATTGTGAGTTTGTTGAGGGCGCAAAAATTAGGACACATGTGCCAAGTACCTTCTTTATTGAGTACCATGACCACATGGGAAGAATAGGGGTTAGTACTGGGACGGATAACATCGACTTCGAGTAATTTATGAACAATTTTCTAAATTTCATTCTTCTGGGCAATGGGATGACGATAAGGCTGAACATTGGGAGGAAGACTACCTGGGATGAGAGGGATGGAATGATCATGGATTCCATGGGGAGGGGGAAGTTCTTTGGGGGTGGCAAAATAAACTTGGTGGTGGGAGATGATAGATTGGAGGTCGAGATGCACATAATGTGTCTCAACAACGTGAATGGAGTGGAGTTGGGATATAATTTCTGAATGACCTTTTTTAAGGAGATTTTCCATGCAATGGGAACTGATGATCTCAGGGGATCCTGCTATGATGCCTTGGAACTTATACTGTTGTCCCTCCTGTTGGAATTGCATGGTTAATTCCTTAAAATCCATGAGAATGGGGCCGAGAGTGCGTAACCATTTGACACCAAA
The DNA here is from genome assembly GCA_032191745.1 of Picea mariana. NCBI lineage: Eukaryota > Viridiplantae > Streptophyta > Pinopsida > Pinales > Pinaceae > Picea > Picea mariana. The sequence goes on from JASDQU011507241.1 coordinate 3,553, forward strand.
AACAATTTCACAACCACCCATGTCTATAACAAACATATGGGATTTCAGGTGATACTGACCAATTTGGAGGTGCACATTTTCACATCATCCCCCAAATTTCATGGAGACACCATTGACAATCATGATTTGAAAATTATTGAATGCACAAATGTAACAATTGACTTCTTAGGCAATGCGACGATGAATAAAGTTATGGGTGCTACCATTGTCCACAACGATAATGAATTTCTAATTTTTGATGTAACCAATTACTTTGAGAGTCTAGGGACAGAGAAGCTAGTGAGGGCATTAAGTGAAATCACTGGTTCAAATTCATGTGGGTTAGAGGGTGGTGTGAAGTTATATGATGGTGGTAGTTCCACTATAGGAAGAACAACAACATATTCTTTAGAAAGATCCTCAGTCACAACCATAAAAATATTTTGTTCCTTACACTTGTGCCCAAGAAAATATTTGTCATCACAATTATAACAAAGACCCTTGAGTTGTGTTCATCCATTTAAGCCCTGGTTAATTTCGGGATCTTGAGGGGAGTTGCAGAAGGGAAAAAATGGGTGGGTTTAGGGCGAGGAGGAAAGGAGGGTTTGTGGGTTTGTGAGGACACGATCTGTTGGGATTCCTTGGCTCATTGAGTAGCTTCCAACCAAGTTTGGGGGTGTGCCATGAGAACATGGGAACGAATTTCATGTTTGAGTCCATTGATAAAGAATTCCCTAAAGAAAGCATCTGGCATGCCCTCCATTCTGAAAGACAAGTGCTCAAATGCAGAAAGAAAGTCTTCCACTATCCCAGATTGCTTTGAATTGGTCAAACGACCTAAATGGTGGGTGTCAAATTCAAAGAGGTCATAAAGTTTGGCCACAAACTGTGTCCAAGAAAGATACCCTTGGTGTGCCTTTTTTCACCATTTCCACCATTGCCATCGTTATGGATCCAGATGTAGGACACCATAATGAAGCTTGGCTAAATCATCAATAATTACATGCAAAGAGAAATAATGTTCCATTTGGGTGAACCAAACTATAGGATATGATCCATCAAATTTGTTCACCTAAATTCTAGGAGGGAAGTGGTCTCAGGAAAAGTAGGTAGTATGAGGGCCTTGGTAATGGGAAGAGTCATGGTCATCCTAATAAAATGGTTGTGCAGAAGAGGACGGGTTCTGGGAATAGCCTAAGAAGTGTTCTTTGAGGTCTTTGATGTAGGAACATTGTTCCTTGAGGTCTTTGATGTGGGAACACTGTTCCTTGAGGTATTTGATGTGGGAACATTGGTACTTGAGGATATCAATAGTTGAATTGATGGAGCTAATTTTGGCACTGAGATACTCGATTTCTTCCTGGTGCTGGTTGTTGTCAACAATCAAGGTATTGAGTTCTTGGGCTCGTGTGGTAGTCATTTGGACAAAGGAGAAGGAAAATGGTATAGGGTAAACAAAAAGGATCTAGAGGGGGGAGTGGGACCACTAAGAAAAAGGGTGTCAAGTGATAGGTACCACTTCGATCAAGGAGAAAAGGGAGATGTAAAGGGATATGAGCGAAATAAGGGTGTCAAAGACATATCGGGTCTACAAAAAAAAAATTGTGTTAAAAATGATAGGTATCACTAGAAGCAAGGTGAAGAGAGGAACCCAGTGGGATAGGTCCCAAATAAGTGTGCTAGTTTTCCCTGTGCTATATCTCTCCGATATATGTGTGGGGTCCAACAATATTACTCGGCCCAATATCTTAGGGCACCAACTAAGGAGTCTAGACCGTGCCCTTAGTCGTACTACTCGACTACCCAGGTACTATATAGTATCTTTCCTAGTGTTGTTCTCAGTGACACTATAACAATTAGGTGGCTGATCGAATTATCTATGGAGGGATTTAGGAAATGTAGGATGATTTGTATATAGGTGTTGTCTTATGCGCTACCACTCGAAGGGGTACCAACAGGGGTTGCAAGGGTGGCCAACAGATGTGCGCTTAACTACCTCTTGTATTTCCTGTGTGTATGACTCCTCGACCATGGGTTTATTCATGTAACGACATATCTCTATAGCTTTAAGACGTCGTAATACATCTCTACCCTGAAGAAAAATTTAACCCACAATTTTCTGTCGAGGAAGGTGCTCTGATACCACTTGTATTATTCCAGATATAAAATAGTATGTAGAATAGAAATATTTTAGCTAGAAATGGTAGAGAAACAATGATATAACCAAAAAAATACCAAAATAATACCAGAATAATACCAGGATAACACCAGAATGAGCACTTTGATTACTAATAGAAATGTTCACTTTCCTCTTCGAGGGGGACATTCTGAGCAATTGGTGACAGATTGACATTCTGTGTAAAAATTGAAGGGAAGGAACAAAAAATTCTTGGTTGAATTGGAAATAACAATAGATGGACAATATGATAGTCTATGCCATGAAATGGGAGTGGCGAATTTTTGAGAAAGGAAAGGAAAGTAGAGAAACTGTCAATGAAATGATGCACAAAGGTTGTAGATGGAGGTGTGATGAAATGGGGCATGGAGAAACACTCCAACAAGAGTGTCATAGGGATGATATAAATAGAGAGAAGATGTTGGGGAATAGGGTGAAGGGGAGGAAGAGATATTTGGCAGGGGTAGCTTGGAGAACAAGCAGAAAGTGGCAACAAAATTTGGCTCATGGGGAGATCGATATACCCGATCTGTCATACTGAAGATGCTCTTGGGGAAAGGGGTGGTATAAATGACTGTCTACTCATGGCATGTGTGAAATACCCAACTTGGATCAATTTCCCTTTTAAAGGATTGAATCACCAGTAACCTCTTCAAAAACCTGTGTGAGTTGTTAGACAGGATCTAGACCCTCTAGCTATGTTAGAGTGTCAGTTGGATTTGGAAATCTGGAAACCTTCTCAAACTGTCACTCAAGCCCATCCACTTGCTTGACTGATGTGAATGTTGTGTTGTTAAAAAGGTCATTTATGTCGACTATGACATATGCTACATGTTGTACAACCTACACTAAATCTCTTATACCTCCCTTCAAAAGTTAGACTAGAAGTTTTTGTTCGTGCTCTTTTCGTCAATGGGTGAGCAAAAAAAGGAGCACTTACATGCCTAGTTGGGCTCTTCTAGTCATGACAGCTGTAATGCAAAAGGTTAGAAAGAAAACAATAAAGGTATCAACAAGAATTNGACCGTGCCCTTAGTCGTACTACTCGACTACCCAGGTACTATATAGTATCTTTCCTAATGTTGTTCCCAGTGACACTATAACAATTAGGTGGCTGATCGATTTATCTATGGAGGGCTTTAGGAAATATAGGACGATTTGTATATAGGTGTTGTCTTATGCGCTACCACTCGAAGGGGAACCAACAGGGGTTGCAAGGGTGGCCAACAGATGTGCGCTTAACTACCTCTTGTATTTCCTGTGTGTATGACTCCCCGACCATGGGTTTATTCACGTAACGACATATCTCTATAGCTTTCAGACGCCGTAATACATATCTACCCTGAAAAAAAATTTAACCCACAATTTTCTGTTATGGAAGGTGCTCTGATACCACTTGTATTATTCCAGATATAAAATAGTATGTAGAATAGAAATATTTTAGCTAGAAATGGCAGAGAAACAATGATATAACCAGAAAAATACCAAAATAATACCAGAATAATACCAGGATAACACCAGAATGAGCACTTTGATTACTAATAGCAATGTTCACTTTCCTCTTCGAGGGGGACATTCTGAGCAATTGGTGACAGATTGACATTCTACGTAAAAATTGAAGGGAAGGAACAAAAAATTCTTGGTTGAATTGGAAATAATAATAGATGGACAATGTGATAGTCTATGCCATGAAATGGGAGTGGGGAATTTTTAAGAAAGGAAAGGAAAGTAGAGAAACTGTCAATGAAATGATGCACAAAGGTTGTAGATGGAGGTGTGATGAAATGGGGCATGGAGAAACACTCCAACAAAAGTGTCATAGGGATGATATAAATAGAGAGAAGAGGATGGGGAATAGGGTGAAGGGGAGGAAGAGATATTTGGTGGGGGTAGCTTGGAGAACAAGAAGAAAGTGACAACAAAATTTGGCTCATGGGGAGATCGATATACCTGATCTGTCATACTAAAGATGCTCTTAGGGAAAGGGGTGGTATAAATGACTGTCTACTCATGGCATGTGTGAAATACCCAACTTGGATCAATTTTCCTTTCAAAGGATTGAATCAATAGTAACCTATTCAAAAACCTGTGTGAGTTGTTAGACCGGATCTAGACCCTCTAGCTATGTTAGAGTGTCAGTTGGATTTGGAAATCTGGAAACCTTCTCAAACTGTCACTCAAGCCCATCCACCTGCTTGACTGATGTGAATGTTGTGTTGTTCAAAAGGTCATTTATGTCGACTATGACATATGCTACATGTTGTACAACCTACACTAAATCTCTTCTACCTCCTTTCAAAAGTTAGACTAGAAGTTTTAAACAATGACGGACCCCTGCGGGACATAATAAACCTTCAACCTGCTGCCATTAATGAGTCCCTTGAGTGGATGACCTTGTAGGTTTTCTAGCTTGGTGGAAATTTCTTCACTGATGTAGACTAGTTGAGAAGGACCCAACCAACGCATGCAAAGCTTGCCCAAATGGTGTAAATATTTGTTGTTATATAATAATACCAAACAACTAGGTTGGAGATTTTTTTGGTGTATGTTTTGGTCGTGCCATGCCTTCTGTTGTTCTTTCTCAACAAGTTCACTAAAACAGTCCATCATTTAATCTTCTTATAGTTCCATTAGCTCGTCTAACCTGTACTGAAGAGACTAATCATCAGTCATCTGGGTGGCTAGAGCGACCCTGAGGCTCAGAACAACAAGTTTTAGCGACATGACCACTTATTTTCCATAAACAAGTCAGAATGACATGAACTTTGTCATCCTTTTTCATGTTGTTCAATAAGACCATGGGATGGTAGGGATGCACTAATCCTTGTCATCATGCTACATATTGAAATTTTTTGTTAGAGCAAGTTCTAAAATTTTGTTAAAAGCTTCCACTTTACCATTGGCTTGAGGGTGATATGGGGTGCCCTTCTGATGATAAATCAAGAATTCCTGGGTGAGTTGTTGAATAGTTTCATTCAAAAAATGTGACCCTTGGTCACTCATCAACACCTTTGGACATCTGAATTGAGTGATGATATTCTAAAAAATAAAGAGCATTGTTATTTATGCTATGTTAGGGTCCTATGATATAGTCATCTGTTCTCTAGTTACCTATTTGGAAATTTGCTCTGATCATTTTGAGAATGTCCACATGATAAGAAGCTCAGGAGTAATGGTCCAGTGGTGTATCTTGTGTTTCAAAGAGGTGTCCAGGTATATCCAAAGTTGACAAGTGGTAGGTTGGAATTATGATTCATACATATGAATCTTTGAAGGTTTAGAATGGCTCAATCAATGGTTTTCACGAACTCAGTTATATCTCAATTGTGGCATAAAAGTTTAATTTCGGTAGCTAAAAGAGAAAATCTTGATGGCAAAGGAGAAGACATATATGAGCAGTCGAAGGTTTTGAGACAATATGATTGTGATCTTGGTTTCAAATATTCATTTGCAAACTTACTAGATGGTTTGAACTCTTGAATGTAAAAGTGCCAAAGAAATAGTTTTCGACAATGAAGAGTCAAATTTTATGTGTTGTAAGCTGTCGAAAGTTCCCAGTTTCAGCAGCTAAAATGGCAGCGCAACTCTCAGTTAGCTTTTGAAAGTGTAGAGTCTGCTAACGGTTAGATTGTCCCATCGGGATCTCAAACCGCCATCATTACACATGTCATGATGATCTAAAATGATGCCAAAATCATCTATGAGGATCATTTGTCACGATTTGGGCGATTTGTTATGATTCTAATTGATGTTTTAAAAAAAATCATTAAACCCTAAGATATCAATTCGAAACCCCAATCATAATTTCATTCACCATTACCATTTCGTGCAACAAATCACATGGAGGTCTGTCTTAGTCATTTTTAAACAAACATCATGATATAAGGTTCCTTATTTGCCAAGTGTTTGTTTTAAAGCTCAGCCATCCACAAAATTTGCTTGTCTCATGCATCTTCCTCATATGACTTTTATTTCTCTTTTTCCCAGCATTGGTTTTCCATCCATCTATCCAAGTTTCAATGCCTTCATACTATTAATATTTTTCTGCAGATGGCTACTAGAGGAGCATTTCTTAGGAGGGAGTTGCAAGATATTTCCTATCTGGAATCTCATCCAGAGATTTGTCAGATGTTCAAGGACGGAGGATGCTACAGGTTTTGTGAAAAATTACAAGGGTATCATCAGGGAATTGTAGAGGCTTTTGCCAAGAACTTTTATGGAGCCAAAGTGTAATTGGGTCCTATGGAAATGCAGGTAGATGAGGCAAGTATTTATGCAAAAATAGAGATACCTGGAGAAGGTTAGAGGTGGTTCAAGACCACTGCCATTAAAGACATTAAATTTAGGTCTTACCTTAAGCCATAATTCCAGAGCATTATTTGGCAAAGGGAAATTCCCAAGAATTACTTGGAAGACAAATGGAAGAAACTATTGAATGTTATTCAGGTGTACATAAATTGTGAAGGGAGCTATGGTAGGATCATGTTGTACCGTTTCAGGCTTATCAATCATTTTATAGGCAAAAACGCTTTGAATTTGGCTTATTATCTTCATAGGAGCCTCACCAAGGTGGCACAAAAAGTCCAAGCTAAACCTGAGAAATAAAACAATAGATTATTCCATCATGGACTTATTAAGATTATAGTGATGGAGGAACTCCAGAGAAGAGAGAAGACATGGGACTATCTCCTATTTTGGGGAGAATTTGAGCAAGAGATCCAGCCTAAGGGTAACAAGACACATACAAATAAGTCATCTACACCAAAGAGAAATAAGAGAAAGAGAAGGGCTCTATCACCAGTTCAGACAAAAGAGCCAACTCCTTCATCCAGGTTCAAGAAGGAAAAAAAGAATCTTGATTTTGATCAAGGAATTGAGGGCCAAAGCTGTGTTTCTAATAGGAACATTTGGAATTTGCCATATCTAGATTCTGAGTCTGAACCACTTATAGAGGAGAGAGAGGAAACTGAAGTTGAAGCTCTAGACTTTGAAGTACATGAGACATCAATAAAGAAGAAGGTCACCAAATCTTTAAAGAAATAGAAGTTGAAGGAGGAGATATCAGAGCTCAAGTTGTTGGACAAGCATATTAAATCAGTAAATCAAACCCTACAAAATAAATTCAATGAGGTGAGAGCTGAATTCGAAGAAGTAGCTCTGATGTATGCATCTTTGGAAAGGAAGCACAGAATGTTAATTAAGAAAAACTAGAAGCTCTATCAAATAATCAAACTCTTGAGGGTTAATCTAGCACCTAGAAAACCAAAACCAAGAGCTCACCTTGATCTAGAATCTTTGGTTGAGGTATCCATGAACTTGAACAAAGAATCCTAAGAGTTAGACAGAGTAAAGGAATGAAAATTTTCAATTTTGAATGGTTTTGGAAAACTCAGGACTTTCGACAGCTTATTTTGGTCCACATAGGTGCTGCTAGCTACCGAATCCCCTGACTTTCGGCAGCTAAATCAACTTTGTCCTATACGTGTTAGTTGCCGAAAGTGAAAATATGGACATAATGAAAATATGTTATCCCATATCAGATCCATTTTCTGCCATATCACTTGAGGAGACTTTCAGATACATCCCAACTCCAAAATAGATGAGAAGGAATATCTTTTTCAGATTTTGAAGCAAATACAAAGGAGAAAGGTTCAAAGATGATTCCATTTTGGTTGAAGATAATTGATTCATGTCTTAGGTGTCAGTGAAAGATATCTATCAGCATTATCATCATCCAACAAGGCTATGCAGATGTCAAAGAACATATTTTTGATAGGGATTCCATCCCTGAAGACTAGGATCTATCTCCTAGAATTTTGTAATGAGATAGACTTTGAAAACACTTGTAATTTTCAGATCCATCATTTGAGGATATGAAACCGTTTTGTGAATATTATATAATCCCATAGAGGCCATAGTAAAAATGGATTAATCAGATATGAAGGGAAGTATGGTGTGAAAATATCACCATCTGTTGTAAAGATGCTCAACAGGCTGTAAGTGACTTTTTGGATGAATACAAAGGATTTTTGTTCCCAGATTCTTGTGTCATGATCATGTGGTGAAGTACCTCTTTGTGTAACCTGTTATTATCTTGTATCACATATTGTTTTATTTCCTTATCGTTTATAAGAATATCATGTTTCAGGATTTGTCTTAGACACCCTGATCTGGCTTAAAATGATATTTATTTTTTCTTTTGAAAATTGAATGTAGAATTTAGATAAGCTCTGCTCTGCATTTAAATTGGACCCTAAACTATGCTTATTTTCCATTTCACGAACTCAAAGGATCCACTGACATGATTACCTTGCCTTCTTACATTTTGTCTCAGCTATTCATTCATTTTGTCATCTTTAACCTCTTGACTCCATTTTTGCCCAATGGCCCTCTTCTACTGTCTCAACCAAAAAATCTAAAAACAAACCTTTTGTCATCATAGCTAGCCTAACATCCCATACAAACAAAGATAAATCTAACAGATATATCCCTCTTTGAGTATTGGAGGGATATATTCAATATTCGAAGTAGTTTTGTGGTTACCCCTGCCGATTTCCTCCCCATCTTGGGAAATTACAAGGTGATAACATAATGGCGACCATACTGGGGAACCTTCTCCAGTAGTGCACTTTAAGTTCTAGATCTGATCATTGATGGTGGACAATGGTGAGACACCGAAAGGCTGAAATCATTCACCCAACGACTCTAATAAAATCCGTTCCATTTCAAAGACTCCACTGGAGGAAGAACCTGAAGAATGACCAAGCAACCTCGAAAGATCAATTAATCAAGCCCAAATTGCATTCAATACATTTTCGGTTTTGTCTATAATTATGTTCAATCTTATTCTAAGCCTAATCAAAGGTATATTTCTGAAGTTTACATTGATCATATACAAATTGATGAACCTCAAGAGAGTAAGCCCCAAATTGTAGATCATGTACATACTCATACACTTGTGCACATCCAAGATACACTTATAGAAAACCCAGTGAGACATGAGCCTCGTGCTTTATATCTTACCATTATTGAAATTCCAATTAGCTATAAGCCCCTTGATTTAATTCCTATACCCGTGAAAACCCCAAACCGATACAAGCCTCTATATTTTCCTCCTATTCTCCATGACCTCCCTGTCAATTAAATCAATAATCTGCCCAAGTTTGATGGAGAAAATGTGAAGATCACTGCTGAAAAGAACATCCAAAATCTTGAGTATTTCCTTGATCTATTTGAGGTGGAAGAAGATGATGTATGTATTAGGATGTTTACCTTATCATTGCAAGGTAAGGCTAAGAATTGGTTTAAGAGTCTTCCAGCTGCAATCATTAGTAATTTCCATCAATTCATGCAAATTTTCCTAGATCGATGGGTGATCATGGGAAATATCTTTCTTGTCCTAGAAGAGTATGAACATTTGAAAAAACAACCGAGAGAGAGAGTGCACCATTTTTCATCTAGGTTAAATAAGGTGTATAATGCAATGCCTACTGATATAAGACAACCCCCAAGATTAGCTCAATTGCATTACCCCGATGCTTTTGATCCAGAGATGGCCTTCCAATTAAGAGAAAGGAACACTGCAACCCTAGAAGAAATGAAAAATGTTGTAGTCGATGTGGAATCTAACTTGCTGAGCAAAAAGGAAAAGTTAGAATCATTGAGGAAAAAAAACCCAGAAAAGGAGCATGTGATGTCCTCAGAAGTAAAACTAGATATTCTGACGAACACTACCAATGAAATGCTACATAAGATTAACAGGAAAGATGAAATTGTTTTTCAAAGGCCTTATGTACCATCGACTCTGGAAATAACAAGAATAAATGTCCCCAAGAATTTTTCATCCCAGCCTTAGTATCCTAAACCACCAAAGGATTTATTCATGTACTCAATTCACAATACAACCAAAGAGGAATTTCAAAACCAAGTGGTGGTGGAAAAATCTCCGGAGATGATGTGCATGTTTGACGACCTCCCCTACATAGATGATATACCTAGATATGATATTCAGAATGATGAATATATGTTTGATATTGAAGATGATTGTTCAAATAAGCCAGTATTATCTTCATGGGAAGAAGAAGCCCAGTTGTCATAGTGCATAGATGACAATCAGATTCTGCATACCAAGCAAGATTGCAAGAAGGAGGATGCAATTTTTTTTTTTCATTAAATGAAGAATGTCTGCCCCTATGTTTTGCCTCACTTTTGAGGGAGAATTTCAAGAAGGTTGTAAGTAAAAAGGATGAGGAATGATCTAATGCATCAGGCGAGGAGAACATGGGTGATATAGAAGCTGTTTCAGATTCAGAGGTGTAGACCCTGAGTCTTTTTGAAGGTCAAAATTTAGATGAAACCACAAAGATCGGGACAGGTAATGATCTGATCCATTTTGATTCACTACCCTTATGTTTTATTTCATTTCAGACTTTGAGAGGGAATCTTGGTCATATCTTGGTTGAGAATCACAATGTCAGCCTTGAAGTGCCAACAAAGCCCATTCCACAGTCATCATTTTTTTTTATGACCCTATAGCTAATATGTTGGATAATGCGTGTTTTCAAAATCAGGTTTCATTTACTCCTAATGAATTAANGATATGATCAGACAATATACCCCACTGTATGGTTCAGTAGAAATATCAGTACAAAACCCATCAGTTGAAATACAAACACATCTTGAAATGTTTGAAAACTGGAAGACCCTAGGTGCAACACAAGGTCAGGAAGTTGAATGGACTGATTCCAAATACTAAGAAATAGGTCAAGTCTATCTTGATCCTATAGATATCTATATGAGAAAACTTTTCATCATAGGGAAACTTTTCCTTTCCATCATTTCTGTTGCTTGGCAGGTTTATCAAGCTCTTTATGATGATGACCAAGCTCACAATCACTTTCAAATACCATTAACAGATCTGTTCCTAAACTCGGTTAAAACCAGTGAAAGAGCCAAGGTGCAAGACCCGACATTTGATTGGTTATACTGGGTATTTCACATTGATTAAATACAAACATTCTTAGTTTAGAATAGGATATATGTACATAAATAAGATCGTCAGATCAACGTTTTTTTTTCAATTATCATATTTACAGTATGCAAATAAGCTTGCTGGGCAAGCATGTGTTTTATTTTTGTTTCCGTTTTACTTCAAAACTAATTCAAAGTCAGAATGAATAATCAACTGGTGTTTAGTCACTAAGTTGCAGGACAAATCAAGATACATGTGGTGGGATTAGCCCAATGGACAAGGCACTGATTTACAAAGCCAAATATCTGAGATTCTTGACAGCTCCTAAGGATTTTCCATCCCTAATTGGAGCCTATGTTAGGTTCCTATGATATAGTCATCTGTTCTCCAGTTACCTAATTGGAAATTTGCTCTGATCATTTTGAGAATGTCTGCATGATAAGAAGCTCAGGAGTAATGGTGCAGTGGTGTATCTTGTGTTTCAAAGAGGTGTCCAGGTATATCCAAAGTTGGCAAGTGGTAGGTTGGAATTATGATGCATACATATGAATCTTTGAAGATTTAGAATGGCTCAATCAGTGGTTTTCACGAACTCGGTTATATCTCAATTGTGGCATAAAAGTTTACTTTCGGTAGCTAAAAGAGAAAATCTTGATGGCAAAGGAGAAGACATTTATGAGCAGTCAAAGGTTTTGAGACAATAAGATTGTGATCTTGGTTTCAAATATTCATTTGCAACCTTACTAGATGGTTTGAACTCTTGAATGTAAAAGTGCCAAAGAAATAGTTTTCGACAGCTAAGGGTCAAATTTTATGTGTTGTAAGCTGCCGGAAATTCCCAGTTTCAGCAACTAAAATGGTAGGCACAACTCTCAGTTAGCTGCCGAAAGTGAAAATTCTGCTAACGATTAGATTTTCCCATCAGGCTCTTAAACCGCCATCATTACACATGTCACGATGATCTAAAATGATGCTGAAATCATATATGAGGATCATTTTTCATGATCTGGGCGATTTATTATGATTCTAATTGATGTTTTTAAAAAAATCATTAAACCCTAAGATATCAATTCGAAACCCCAATCATGATTTCATTCGCCATTACCATTTCGTGCAACAAATCACATGGAGGTATGTCTTAGTCGGTTTTAAACAAACATCATGATCTAAGGTTCCTTATTTTCCAAGTGTTTGTTTTAAATCTCAACCATCCACAAAATTTTCTTGTCTCATGCATATTCCTCATCTGACTTTTATTTCTCTTTCTCCCAGCGCTGGTTTTCCATCCATCTATCTAATTTTCAGTGCCTTCATACTATTAACAGTTTTTTGCAGATGGCTATTGGAGGAGCATTGCTTAGGAGGGAGTTGCAAGAGATTTCCTATCTGGAATCTCATCCAGAGATTTGTCAGATGTTCAAGGACGTAGGATGCTATAGGTTTTGTGAAAAATTACATGGGTATCATCAGAGAATTGCATAGGCTTTTGCCAAAAACTTTGATGGAGCCAAAGTGCAATTGGGTCCTATGGAAATGCAGATAGATGAAGCAAGTATTGCTGCAGCAACTGAGATACCCAGAGAAGGTGAGATATGGTTCAAGACCACTGCCATTAAATACATTAAATTTAGGTCTTACCTTAAGCCAACTCCTTCATCTAGATTCAAGAAGGCAAAAAAGAAGCTTGATTTTGATCAAGGAATTGAGGGCCAAAGTCGTGTTGCTGATAGGAACATTTTGAATTTGCCATATCCAGATTCCGAGTCTGAACCACCTATAGAGGAGAGAGAGGAAACTGAATTTGAAGGTCCATACTTTGAAGTACTTGAAACATCAATAAAGAAGAAGGTCAACAAAGCTTTAAATATTTAGAAGTTGAAGGAGGAGATAACATAGCTCAAGTTGTTGGACATGCATATAAAATAACTAAATCAAACCTTACAAAATAAATCCGATGAGGTGAGAGATGAATTCGAAGAAGTATCTCTGATGTATACATCTTTGGAAAGGAAGAAAAAAAATTTAATTAAGAAAAACCAAAAGCTCTACCAAATAATCAAACTCTTGAGGGTTAAGCTAGCACCTAGAAAACCAAAACCAAGAGCTCACCTTGATCTAGAAGCTTTGGTTGAGGTAGACATGAAATAGAACGAGGAATACTAAGAGTTAGACAGAGTAAAGGAATCAAATTTTTCAATTTTGAATGATTTTGGAAAACTCGGAACTTTCGACAGCTTATTTTGGTCCACAGAGGTGCTGCTAGCTGCCGAATCCCCTGACTTTCGGTAGCTAAATCGTCTCTGTTCTATACGTGTTAGCTGCAGAAAGTGTAGATATGGAAAGAAAAACAATATGTTCTCCCATATCAGATCCATTTGCTACCATATCACTAAAGGAGACTTTCAGATACATCCCAACTCCAAAATATATGAGAAGGAATATCTTTTTCAGATTTTGAAACAAATACAAAGGAGAAAGGTTCAAAGATGATTCCATTTTGGTTGAATATAATTGATTCATGGATTAGGTGTCAGTGAAAGATCTCGAGTAGCCTTATCGTCATCCATAAAGGCTATGCAGATGTTGAAGAACATATTTTTGATATGGATTCCATCCCTTAAGACTAGGATCTATCTCCTAGAATTTTGTAATGAGATAGACTTTGAAAACACTTGTAATTTTCAGATCCGTCATTTTCAGATCTGAAACTATTTTGTGAATATTATATAAGCCCATAGAGGCCACATTCAAAAGGGATTAGTCATATCTGAAGGGAAGTATAGTGTGAAAATATCACCATCTGTTGTAAAGATGTTCAAAAGGCTGTAAGTAACCTTTTGGATGAATACAAAGGTTTTTTGTTCCCACATTCTTGTGTCATGATCATGTTGTGAAGTACCTCTTTATGTAACCTATTATTATATTGTCTCACATATTGTTTTATTTCCTAATCGTTTATAAGAGTATTATGTTTTAGGATTTTTCTTAGACACCCTGATCTGGCTTAAAACGATATTTATGTTTTCTTCTAAAAATTCAATGTAGAATTTAGATAATCTCTGCTCTGGATTTAAATTGGGCCCTAAACTATGCTTATTTTCCATTTCAAAAACTTAAAGGATCCACTGACATGATTACCTTTCCTTGTTACATTTTGTCTCAGTTATTCATTCATTTTGTTATCTTTAACCTCTTGACTCCATTTTTTTCCAATGGCCCTCTTCTGTTGTCTCAACCAAAAACTATAAAAAAAAACCTTTTGTCCTCATAGCTAGCCTAACATCCCATAAAAACAAAGCTAAATATGATAGAGAGATCCCTCTCTGAGTCTTGGAGGGATAGATCCAAGACTCGAAGTGGTTTTGTGGTTACCCTTGCCAATTTCCTCCTCATCTTGGGAAATTATAGGGTGATAACATGCTATACAATCCTTGAATGACGCTGCTTTGGCCCACCTTGTGAGGTATTTCGTCATGGTATTGGTGTAGCGTGCCCTTGCGCGATGCGTGAGAGGATTGATGGGCCAAAATAATCTATTTCCCATTTGTCAAAGGTCTCAAGGGCAATCATGGGGAACAACAAAAGCTCATCTCTGTGGCAGGGATTTCCAATACGTTGACATATGTCACAATGTTTGTTATAGTCTTTAGAGTCAACAAAAAGAGAGGGAAACCAAATCCCTATGCACATGAAATTTTACATAGTATCCTTATGAACATTGTGGCATCCAACAATACCTTCATGCGCCTCGTATAGGAGGGAGTCTCGTTCATGTTCCAATTCATAGTGATGTAGGATGCCATATGCACCCAACTTATACAATTGTCTGGAAATCAACTGATAATTGGCACTATGGGTCATGAGTAATCGACCTTGCGTGGGAGTATACTCAGTGGGAGCCTGGCCAATAATGATAAGTTTTTCTATTTCAACCAATTGATCAAGCACAAATTCTACCTGAAAGAGATGCACATTAGGGAGTTCATCATCAAGGCTTGTAGCAACGTCCCCAGTCTGAATCCATGACAAATGATTTGGTCCAACAATTTTTTTTCTAGGATTAACAATAATTTTGAAGTCAAATTCTTGGAACATCGAAAACCAATGACAAATTATTCTAGTCAACATCGGCTTGTTGACCCTAGCAATGTTATAGAAATTTTTTCCTCACCCCATGCAACTTTCTTGGATGGCCCTTCTTCTAGTCCCTATGGAGAGTTTGTCAATTCTTACTACATCATGAAGTTTCATCGTCAATTCTATGATGCTTGAGTTATCCATATGTCTCATGCTCTCGTTCAAAGGAAGTCTATAAGCCTGTGTCGACCATTTCTCAGAACTCTTGACTTTGCATGTCGACCATACCCTCAGTGTGTCTCAGAATCACATGAAGTTGTAGTCCTATCATGCAACCTGGTTCTACTTTCATTATGGGTAGGTAACCTTGAACCCAATAGTCGACATCTCCTCATTGGTCGCTGACTGGAGGGTTTCCCTTATGTTCGACACCAATAAATCTATTCACACATTGGGATTCATGCAATGTCTTTGATGCCATTAGCCTTATTGGTGGTTTCCTCTCCTTTGTCGACAATATTCCTTGATGGATTCTATTCAAAGAGTCTTTTTCATGCACTACTTGCATCTGGTGCATGCGAAAGATGCACAGGGTCATTGGTTTGTGAACATCCTATTCGTTCAAGCTCTTCCTAATCATCAAGATATTTCTTTGTACCTCGTGCTGACTGATGAGACATTCCCTAATGCTCTCCTTTCAGTGGGTCTCCTTCCATCGACTTGAACTCATCTATTCTGGAAATGAGACCTAGAGTCCTATGAGTACCTATAGGCTTGCAGTCATTAGTGACATGTTCTCCCATCATCTATAGTTGGGAATACATAAATGTCTCCTGGTCGATGGATTCTTCAAGTGTTCAACCTCAACACCCTTATTCACACTTGTAAGAATGTACTTGGTGCCTTGATACCTACTTTCATTATCGATACATTGTCTCACGTCTGTTAACAATATACCTTAATGACCGATAATCAAATGAAGTCTCATAGTGTTTGACATCAACCCCTCTATTCACATGATGTAGACTTGCACCTTTGATGGATAGTGTAGAAGGCCTCCATATTACAGTAGAAACATTCCTATTCTGTTGTTGTCTTTCACTAGACTAGTACCTATATGACTTTAGTGATCATGGGAGACCAGATTGTACTCCATTGTATATAGATATTTTCAAATTCATTTTGAGACTGGTTTCCACTGGGCCTTATTTGTGACTATGACAACCTATGGCATGTGTCTACTTTGTATTGCCTATTCATGTCCATGAAAAACTGTTTGGCATATTTCCACATGGATATGTAGTGTAATTCATATTGGAAGCCATGTGTACAAAATCATTATGGATTGTCATATTCTCATGAGTAACTAGAACTTCCACTTGAGTCTCCATTGCTCCACTTATGGGAATTATAATGTATTTCATCCATCATAGACACTCCTTTGACCTCATACATTAGGGGACATTTGTTATAACCAATTTTTCCTCACCCCATGACACTTTCTTGGATGGACTTTCCATTTCCCTATGCAGACTTGAAGTCCCCCTTTTTACCTTTCAGAGAAAAAAAAACACATTTTCCACATATACGTGCCCTACTAATTAGACAACAAGCGTATACGTAGGTTTATCCACTAGATCCCATGTACATCAGGTTTAATGCTCGAAATTAAAAATTATGTTGGTTTTGCATGTCACGTCACGAGATCCATGATCATTGACCTTCCATATACTGGAAATGCTCTGACTCAGCTCTTCAGTTCCATTTGAAGGCTATAAATTGAGCCATATCCAAGCCATGGGAGGAGAGAATTCAACTTTTGAGAGCAAAGATAAGCTGGAGAAATTTCACTTCCTTATTGAGTCTGCATCCCTTTATCCTTGAAATTTTGAACTCATTGTTGAACCCCCCAAGCTCTTCCTTCTTTGATGAAGAACCTCATTGTCTCTTTTATATGAGCTTGCCTTTGCTGGAGTATTGAAGTGGTGGAGGCCTAGCTGGAGGGACTTAGTTTCTTTGTTCCGAGATGTGCCAATACAAAAGTTTTTCACCTATATAATTATGTTTATTATTTTAATAGAAATACTCTTTTCTCATCCAATTGATATCTTGCAAATATTTGAATTATTATTCCATGGGAGTATTTGTCATGTATGTTAATGGATTATGCTATTTTATATGATAACATTATATATTATCCCCATATGCTTGCGTATAATGGTTTTTTAGGACAATTTGGAGGTATAAATCTTTGAGTTGCATGCTCAATGGTGGTCTTCATCGAACGTTTGGATGAGGTAGGCTCTTGACCTTGTCTTGTTAGAATTTTTATTTATATAGCATACTTGGGATTAGAGTTGATTTATGCATGTCATTCCACTTATTGTGGTTTATCCCATAACATAGAGAGATTTTCCTCGTAACAAGAAAGTAGTGGAATTTTTTTTGCAAGGAATATACCATGGCCAAGCCCTCACGCTCAATTGTTGTATAATTTTTTTGTGCCTTGGAAAAATTCCAGCTGGAAAAATAGACCAGATTATCGATGTTTCCCTCCCCTGAATATTCCAGAATGACGACCAATGTAATGAATGAATAATCGACCTAGACATGGAAGAACTTCGACCAATTAGGGAAAACCAAAATGGGTGCAGTAACCAATTTTTCTTTGAGGGTATTGAAGGCTTGTTGGCATTTTGTTGTCCACTCATATTTAGTATCCTTGTGCAACAAATTTTCCAATGGAGTCACAATTTGGGCATAATTATGGATGAACCACTGGTAGTATCATGTATGGCCCAATTTTGTGTGCATTTCTCAAACTAAAGTGGGGGCCACCATATCCAAGAAGGCAAAAATCTTAGCTGGGTCCACAAACAATCCATCCTTGCACACAACGTGGCCCACTAATATACCAAATGGTGTACAAAAGATTTATTATGTTAAATTCAAAGAGATATGTAGTTGG
>JASDQU011507242.1:0-22804 GCA_032191745.1 Picea mariana
TTGTGTTGCAGCAGTTCACATTTGTGTTGCGGCAGTTTACATTTGTATTGCAGTGTGTTTCAGCATCTGTTCTTCATAAACAATCGATTGCCATCAATGACAACCTTGATCATCTGCGTCATCTCTGTTGTAGCCATATTTCCAACATAGGGTTAAATGTATATGATATGAACCCAAGTGGGAGCATATATGGGGATAAATGTACATGCAATGTATAAATATATTAATAGGGTCGACCTAATAACAAAGGGGCCTCATGTGTAGGTGAGAATAGGCATATATAGAGATCATGTATTCATTATTGTAGACATGTGAATTGTGATGTATGAATGTATTTGGTTATGTGGAGGAGGTTCTCCTATTATTTAAGGAGTTATTATATATATTATCTATCTTGGTGTTGTGCTTCATGCTCACATTATGTACATGGTGTGCAATTCTATTCTGTCATGCCATTTTAAACAATTTGATACCAGAACATTGGTCTTAGGGTTTTGCTTTTTCAAGAAAGTCATTTTGGATTTTTCACTATAATTTTTTTTTCTTGGGAATATTCAGACAACAAAAATTAGAGCTTATTTAGAATGCATTGCAAGGTATCTATTGTAGAAATTTAAACTTCTATGTCATTATATGTTCAGAGATACACCCTGTGGAAGATAGGTTTTCTGACTAGTCCTATTACTAATCTCAAACATGTGTTCTGGGTAAAATCATCATATCTTCTTTAGTAAGGATCCAAATTCAATGAGACTAGATACATTTGAAATAGGAAAGTTTGTAGTTGTTTTGGTACAATTTTTAGAATCTGGTAGTAAGTATTGGACACGTGACATTCTGTATAAGTTTTCTCTCCTAGAAAGGCCAAAAATCAACAAGGTTTGGGAAAGTTACCATAACTTTCACTTGGCACATCCTATTTCAGTCAAACCCATGGAATTGAAAAGAAGATAATTCAAAGTACTACAAGCCAGAATTTCAGACTCAGAGGAGCCAAAATTTCAGAAATACATTAGAAGGAATGTCAGCCAGAAGGACAAACTCCAAATTAGGGTTTCAAAGGTATGTTCACTTAAAACTATCATAAATTTTGATTGTGATGTCTAATTGAGATGATTCAAAATCCGTTGGAAATATTATACACAAGATATTATATTTGGAGAAAGGATTATAACTATTTGATATCATTATCTTTAATATACTGAGGTTGTAAGTTAAGGGTTGGAATTAGACCTCAATCAAGAATCAATGGCAATACCTAATTTTTATGGAGATGAAAATAAATATGAAATCAACCCTATGGAATGGTTGAGAATGATAAATAAATCTAATTTGAGACCTTTCATGGTAGGATTGTACTTGAGTGGTGAATATTTTTAGTGGTGGGATAGCCTTGATGAAGGTACTATACTCTCCCCCACATGGGAAAAATTTGAAAAACTCTTCTCAAATAAGTGGATCAAGGATACAAAAAGGGAGGAGATGTGT
Organism: Picea mariana; assembly: GCA_032191745.1. Classification (NCBI taxonomy): domain Eukaryota; kingdom Viridiplantae; phylum Streptophyta; class Pinopsida; order Pinales; family Pinaceae; genus Picea; species Picea mariana. Next base: position 1,489 of record JASDQU011507242.1, read on the forward strand.
AAAATTCAAGAGGAGTTAAAACAAGAAAAATAAGAGATCAAGAATAAGGATGATGAGCTATCTAATATTCGAGACCTTAATGAAACACTCATTAAGGAGGTTCAAAAATTAAAATAGGGAAAGAGTGGCAATGAGAAGTAGGAAAAGGATGAATCAAGGGAATATTTGAAAAAAAAATATGAAGAGATATGTAGATTACAAAACCATAATAAAAAAACTACTAGATGAGGTTAAGAGATTGAAAGAAGAAAATAAGAATTATCAAAATCAAGAAGAAACAAAAATCTTGGATGAAGAATCTACCAAAAAGACTTGAAGAGGAAATTTTCAAGAAGGTTGAGGAATCCCTATATACTAATGGGGTAAAATCAGAAATGAAATCCAGAATTGAAGAAGGACGTCAGAATTTGATAAATGGGATAACATTGCAGCTCCAAAAGGAGAAAGAAGACAAGATTCAAGAAGGTCACCAAAAGATACGTGAAGAAGTTGAACTTCATCTAGAGGATGTACATGCCAAATATGATGGCATTATCTCCAAGTCTAGAGTAATTAAAGACCAAGAAAAGAGGATAGAGGATTCCATTGTCTATGGAAAGAAGATAGATGAAATGGGTGTTCAGAATGAAGAAAAATCGTCAAATGTGAAACCATACCAACACCCTCATTATTAAGAAATATTTCAAGGAAGACAATAAGATCAATATCAACATCATCAAGGAAGAAGATGGAAAAATCATAAATATTCATGGAATATGACATCACAAAACCATTATTCAAAAATATATTATCATATAGCAACATCTACTACAAATTGGAGAAGCTTCAACAACAACACATGGAATCAAGGGAAATAAAATTGTGCAACAACTAGCCACCAAGGATTACAAACGAAAATAATTGATTTTAGATGGATGGATCATCATCAATGGAAAGAAGAAAGTACGAACATAAGAAGATCATATTACTTGGTTTCATCACATGTGAATCCTTTAATTGCAAAGCTTTGAGAACAAAGCTTTTTGAAGGAGGGTACTATGTGATGACCCAAAGGGGGAATATACATGGTTAAATGTATATGATATGAACCCAAGGAGGGGCATATATGGGGCTAAATGTACATGTAATACGTAAATATATATGTAATAGGGTTGGCCCAATAGTAAATGGGCCTCATGTGTAGGTGTGAATATGTATATATAAATATCATGTATTCATTATTATAGACTTGTGAATTGTGATGTACAAATATATTTCGTTATGTGGAGGAGGTTCTCCTATTCTTTAAGGAGTTATTTTATAACTTATCTATCCCGGAGTTGCGATCCATGCTCACATTTTGTACATGGCATGTACTTATGTTCTATTATGATATTTTAAGCAATTTGAACATAACAAAAAAATTGGTTCAATTAGAGGAAATATGTTGAGACAATTTTGCAAAGGTTTAATAAGTGGAAATGTAAACTAGTCAAGATCCCTATTCTTGTAGGTATAAATTTATTTGCAGCAGTGTCCCAAGACATAGGAAGAGGAAGATGACATGTCTCGTGTTTCTTATGCTAGTTCTGTTGGTAGTTTTATGTATGAAATGGTCTGTACTAGACCGAACATTTCACATTTAGTGGGATTTTTGAGTAGGTTTATGTCAAAACTAGAGAAGGAGAATTGGACAAATGTAAAGAGGGTTTTTAGGTATTTGCGTGGCACTATATTATGGAATTTGGTACCAAGGAAGACCTGGTTCATACAAAGTGTTGGACATACATGGATTTATTAGTGAGGACTAGGTTGGAGATATTGATCATCGAAGATCTACAAGTGGTTATGTGTTTAACCTATTTGGAGGAGAAATCAGTTAGATGACCAAGAGACAATTTGTAGTGGCACTCTCAATTACAAAATATGAATACATGGTATCTGCTCATGCGAGTAAGGAAGTTGTATGGTTACAGAGGTTGTTTCCAGGTATTAGGTTTGTACATCAAGCTGTAAGGTTAGACTGTGATAGTTAGAGTGCAATCTTTCTGGCAAAGAACCCAACTTACCATTCTAAGACAAAGGACATTGATGTTTAATATCACTTTGTGAGAGACATGGATGAAGACAAGAAGGTGTTGCTGGTGAAGGTGGAGGCTTTGAAGAATATTGTAGATTCATTAAAAAATTCTATAAGCACCGAGAAGTTCTCTTGGTGTAGAGAATAAACGAGCATTACTTCCCTAAATTGTTGATCATGTAATCCTTGGGCCCCTTGTAAGAAAACAATTTTTTTTAGAGGATTTTAGGTATGTGTTATATTATTTTCACAATTAGTCCCATGTGTGATTTGTTGCATTGGGTAGAGGGTTCAAGGGAGGAGCCCCTGAATTTTGTTTTGGGTAGTTTTTGGGTTTGTTTTGGTTAGTTTTGGCACACGGTTTTCTGGCCCATGGTTTTCTAATTATGATTAAGGAATTAATATTGTAATCTAATACATATCAATGGATTAAGGTTCTGGATTCCATGAAATCACATATATTGTATTTGTAAATAGTGAAGTTAATATAATGAGAGTTAGAGTTGTGGCTCTCAACATTTGCTGGTTTCATGGTCAAGGGTTTCCAAGGTAAATTTATCAGTACTATGTGTGAAGGGTGGCTTCAAAACTATTCTAATGTAATGGGATAATGTTTAGAAACAAACCCCTAGATTATTTCAAAAAACAATGATAAGATATCTTGGACTAGTAGCAAGGAGGAGTAACAACAAACAAGAAAGAGTTGTATCAGTCAGGAGTAACAACATTGAGTTGTAGGGGAGTGACAAAAATGATGGAAAAAAATTACCAATTTGAGAAGAAAAAAAAAGGTGGAAACCATGATAACACTGGTAACAACATCTATAATTGGCAAAAAAAGGAAAAATCATGGCATGGTAGGTGTAATAATGGTAAGGAATGTGGTGATGATGGAAAAAAGTGGTTGGTGTTAGTAGTTCATGTTAGAAACACAATGGATGGTAAGGGAGGAAATAAAATCAAATGCACTAGTGATGACTAGATCATCCTCCGCTCAACTTAAGTGATGGGAAAACATTGACATGATGACATGGAAAATGAACACAAGATAGGGAATTTTCATGCATTTAACAAGGAAGTCAATGAACACTGTAAATACAAAGGAAAACTTGTACCTCCATACTTACCCACAAGATTTGAGATGATGACAGAAACATGTGATAAGATTCATAACAAAATTATAAAGTGTGTGGAATGTGACATAACCAATGGAAAACAATAAGCGGCATAATCAAATTAGAGTGCAAGGATTTGTAGCAATCGTCCAAGAAGAAAATGAATCAATGATCTGCAACAAACACCAGAATGGTGCTTGAGGATTCATGAACAATGATAACGAAAAAAATGGCTTGAGTATCCATAATAATGTGAAATAGATAAAAGTCCAAAATTTGTATCAAGTAACTGGATCTGTAGCATGAATAAAACTACTGCGAAAATCAATGTTCTTTTTTTTCTTTTATTGGTTCAAATATTGTTTGTAGTAGGCTTGTTACGAAAATTTTCACCTGCAGACATATGAAACTTCCCATGGATTACTAGACCCTTATACCAATACAAAACAAATACAAGTGGACACTAACATCCCTTTAAACTTATCTTAACCAATCAGAATGAGAAGGAGAGAAAGGATATGATGAACCTATTTCAACGTTTGTCCTCGCTGCTTCCAATCCTTGGGCTTGATCTCCAATCTCCCTGGTGAAAATTGATATCTACAATGGACAACAAAGGAAAACAACTATCTCCTACTCTACAAGATTATATAATACAAGTCTATCTAAGAAGATTAGAGTAACAATAGATAAGAAAATGTACCAAGACATAAACTTGAAGGAAATAGGCCAAGTATATATTAATTGGAAATCCAAAAATAGATACTTACAGAAAACAATTGATGCAACAACAACCTCTTCAAGCTCTCTTCATCCATCCCCTTGCACAAATGTACCAAGATCAAAATTATGATACTTTGACTGATTACTTCCCCCTTCACCTTGGAAATACCTTCAATATATAGGCTTGAAAGGCACAACCACCATGAGAAAATGAAGGATATCGATCCTTGAGTTTAGGATCTAATCCTAATATGAAGCCATAAAATAGGGGTCAAACACAACCAACCTCATCCCAAGAGAGTTTGCCCACAAAATAAGGTGGAGGATCCTCCTTTTCCTTCTAACAAGACTGACGCTCCCCCTTAGTTGAAATCAGGGCGCCATCCTCTAGATGATTGCATAACATGGAAAAGGGGGTGCCAGTCCATGAAGTGGCATTCCCCTAGCATGGTATGGGGGTGCCACCCTTCATAAATTCTGAAAAATGGTCAATTTTTCCAAGAAAAAGGTGTGTTTTGACCTTGAAATGATGGGTTTCTTCCTCCAATATGACTTAGGGGTCATGGAAAATGTCTTTCATGGTGTCAAGGTGTTGCGACACTTGAAAAAGTGAATGCAACACTAGGTAAGGTGCATACGACACTTGCAACAGTGCATGCAACACTTAACAAGGTGCATACGTCACTTTGCGACACTTGTGACACTTAGGGTGTGAAATTAAAGTGTGACATTTTAATGTGTAACAGGGCTGGTTTTCAAATAATATCTATCTAACTTTTCCCTAAAAAGGGTTATTATATTCATAATATTTTTTTATTTTATTTTAAAGACAACTGAGAAAATCAAGTTGTGGGAAGTGTAGGTGACATAGCCATTGTGCTAAAAATCTCCAAATATGAACAAATAGAAATATCTCTAATGAAAACATATTTGGAAAATGACTATTGATATAGCCTCAATTGATGACCATTATCAATGAGAGGTATCCAATATTCATCAATGGTTCATAGCTTTACAGAACCATTGTCATAAATAATAACAATCTCATATGGCCCTAGCCAATGAGTACAACACATGCCTTTGAAATATTTGAACCTATAATCACACAAGAGGGACGAATGTCCAACCTATAAATTATTCTTATTGTTGAATTTTTCATGCCACTTATCCATCTTATGTTGAACAATAAAGTTTTGGTGCAAGGCATCTTGACAAATTTCATCTAGTTCATTGATCTAGTCCAGACAATACTTTTGAGCTTTTGATACGTCGAATCCCACATAAAATGCAGTTCTAAGAGTGTTTACTTCAAACTCAATGGGAAGTACCACATTATTACCATACACAATCTCATATGGGGTGAAGCCTTTTGTATTTTTCTAGGTGGTGCATTAATCCCATAGATGGTTCACCACACAAGGATGGTTCTAGAGTGTTACTGGGCTTCCCAAACCAGTCAACACTCAATCTCTCATAGGCTTCCCAACACCCACAAAAATACAAGTACCCAGATCTCTTCTACCCAGCTTGCACAACCCAAGAGAATGGACCCCCACCCTTCTCTGCCACACAGTCCCTCAAGAAGTCCTTCTCCTTCTATGGCTCCAATGCAGCTGGTCCAGAATCTCCATGCTGGGACTCTCAGGACTCATAGCTATGAGAAAATCTAGACATAGGGAAAGCATCTCAGACATGCAGGCCTCAAATCATGGCTAGACTACACCAATGATCTCTACAACCAACAATGACATGGATGCTCTTCAACAATTCATATTCCTTTCCCAAGCCAAGACATAGATGGGGAAAGATGAGTGGGTGACATAAATGAATGGAGTGAAGTCTCCATGAGAGGTGTGAAACAATGAAAAATAGGGTGAATGAATGTGTGAGGGAAGAGTGAAATGACCAATAGCAGAATGAGGAAAAGACATGAGAGTGAGAGAGAACGAAGCCCCCAACAAGCCAGGGACAGGTTTATGTAATTCATGGGGATCAAGAACCTCTTGTCCTTTCCCCAATAAGATCATGTAACTACTATTATCCATTAAGAAAAGTGGAGAATAAAATATAAAATAAAATGCTTAGCCCCTCAAGCCCCCTCTCTTTTGGAATCATATCCCCCTATAACTCTAGTCCTTGTCCGTCTAGCAACCATTGATGCATTTATTATTAATAATGTTCAAAACAATACATTTCTTGGGCACACTGGCCTTTTAATAATTGTTTGGGCACTCTGGTCTCTCAGCAGTGTAACAATACATTATTTAATATGGGGGCTCAAAACCTAGGGTGTTACATCCCCTCCCCCTTATTTTGGCACTGTCCTTAATGCATATACAAACAAGAATCAAAATTCCAAAATTTATTCAAAAAGCTGCGGGTACTCTGCCCACATGGCATCTTCATTCTCTTGGTAGGTTTTTTAGGACTATAGTAGGTCCACTGTACTTTTACCAGCTCTATAACTTGATTCCAGAGAATTTTTACTTTTTTGTCCAATATTCGCACTGGCTGGACCTGAAATTCTCCCTTTGTCTCTACCTGAATCATATGCCAATCAATAACATGGTTAGGATCATGTACATATTTATTTAGAAAAGAGACATGAAATACATTATGCACATTCATGGAAACATGAAATGCAAGCATGTATGCAACTTTCCCTATTCTGTCCAATATCTCAAATGGACCAAAGAATCTGGTTGCTAGCTTTGTACATCTACCCAAATTCAAAGATCTCTTCTTGGGCTTCACTTTCAAAAGAACATGGTCCCCTACTTTAAATTATCTTATTGTCCTATTCTTATATGCATAAAATTTATGTCTATCCTGAGTTGCCTTTAAATTTTGGTTAATCTTAACCATCTGGTCTTCCATATCCTTGAGCAACTCTAGCCCAAGTACCACTCTATCTGTTGGGTTGTCCCAACTTACTGAAGTACTGCATTTCTTACCATACAAGGCTTCAAATGGGCTCATCTTCAATGAAGCTTGATACCCATTATTATAGGAAAACTCAACCAAGTGCAAGTAATCTTACCACTTAGATGGCTTATCCATCACATACATTCTCAACATGTCTTCAATTACTTGGTTGACCCTCTCTATCTGCCCATCTGACTGCGGATCGTATGAGGTTCTAAAGTTTAGATTTGTACCAAATACTTTAAATAATCCCTTCTAGAAATTCGAAGTAAACTTCGTGTCTTTGTTTGAGACAATTTCCCTAGGTATCCCATGCAACCTAGCAATTTCCTTCATGTAAATTTATGCAATATTTGCTACTCTATGAGTTGTTTTCAGAGGAAAAAAATGAGCAACCTTTGTCAATTTATCAACCACTACCATGATTGAATCGTGTTGCCTCGCTGTCTTGGGAAATTTATTTATAAATTCAATGGTTATTACTTCCCATTTCTTCTCTGGAATTGGTAATGGTTGTAGCAAATCCATTGGGTGTCTATGCTCAACCTTCACTCTCTGACATTCCATACATTTGGCGATGTATCATCAACATCCTTCTTCATCCCCGACCAAAATAATTGGCTTCTTACTGCCGTAATTGTTTTCTGGTAACTGAGATGTCCAATATATGGGACATTATGCATTTATTTTAATACCAACTTCCTAAGTTCTTCAGAACTAGGGACATGAATTCTATTTTTATGCATAATTAATCCATCTTCCTTTATCTCATACTGTTTCATTTTCTATTGTACATCCTCTTGCCACAAGATTTCCTTTACCTATAGGTAATGCTGATCTGTAACAACAACATCTAAAATTCTTCTCTTCAAGTCTAACTGATGCATACTGACAACTATAGCATGCATGAGATATACTCTTCTACTAAGTGCATTGACAAATTTATTTTCTTTTCCTTTGATATGCTTGATATCAAAGTCATATTCACTTAAAAGTTCTAGCCATATTGTTTTCCTGGAATTCAAAGTTAGTTGTTCAAAAAGATACTTCAAACCACTGTAGTCTGTTCTTAATTCAAATCTCTTCCCCATGAGATAATGCCTCCACATCTTCAATGCGTGAACAATGACAACTAGCTCCAAGTCACGTGTGGCATAGTTCCTCTTATGTTCCTTAAGCTTTCTGGACTCATAACCAATGACATGTCCATTTTGAGTGAGGACTCGACCAAGTCCTTCCTTACATGCATCTGTACATACCACAAAACTTTCATTTGGGTCAACAATCTTGAACACATGTGCACTAGTGAGTAACTCCAACAAATTAAATTTCTCTTCACATTCATATGTTCATTCAAATTTCATTCCCTTCTTTTGCAAAGAAGTGATGGGATGAGAAATCTTAGAGAACCCTGCTATAAACCTTCTGTAGTAACCAACTAATCCCATAAAATATTCTTGGGCGTTGGCCATCCTCTAATGGCTTCAATATTTTTTGGATTCATTGCTATACCCTATTCTGAAATAATTTGCCCCAAGTAATGGATATGTTATTGATAAAAATAACACTTACTCAACTTGGCATACAACTGATGTTCCCTCAACACTTGCAATACCAATATTAGGTGATGTTCATGCTCTTCCTTTGTCTTAGAATAGACAAGTATGTCGTCCAGGAATACTATGACAAACTTATCCAAGTAATCTATGAATATGCCATTCATTAAGCACATAAAGACAAGTGGTGCATTGGTCAATCCAAATGGCACCACTATGAATTCATAATGCCCATACCTGGTTTTGAAGGTTGTCTTATGGATGTCTTCTTCCTTGATTCTTACCTGATGGTATCCCGATCTCAAGTCTATCTTCAAAAATATCTTTTCTCCTATTAGCTGATCAAAGAGGTCATCAATTCTGGGTAAATGACACTTTTTCTTTATAGTATACTTATTCATATGTCGAAATTCAATACACAACCTCAAGGTCCCATCCTTCTTTTTGACAAAGAGTATGAGTGATCCTCAAGGTGAAACACTTGGGTGTATGTACCCTTTCTTCAACAATTCCTCCAACTACATTTGTAATTCTTTTAACTCTGGTGTGTTCATTATGTAAGATGTTTTTTACACTGGGGAAACTCTTGGCACTAAATCAATAGAGAAATATATTTCCATTTTTGGTGGCAACCCTGGTATTTCCTAGAATACATCCTCGAATTCTTGCAGTACCGTAAAATCCTCAAGGCCTGTCCTTTTGTATTTTTTGGCTCCTCCACATGGGCTGCATACAACTGAAACCCTTTTCTGAAACATCTCTTCAGCTGTAAGGATGAAATCTCCCTTGTGGAGATGGGTCTTGGTACACCTTTCACAGTGCTCTATTTTCCATCTCCATCAAGACATGTAAATGTCTTGCTATGACAATCTAGGACAACATGATGCTTGTCCAACAAATCCATTCCAATTAGAATATCATAAGACCCCAATGGTATGATATTTAGATCAACACTAGTGTCAAACCATTAAGACTTATGGAACAACCTCTGACCATATCATGGATTCTCCTTTTGGTTCTAGTGGCTAGCTAAACCAAACTTATTTCCCAAGATTACTTTTCTCCAAATGTAATCTATCCACTATTTTAGGGTCAATGTAACAATGACTTTCTCCTGAATCAATTAAAATAGCAACAGATTGATTTATGATCTTACCTTCCACCTCGATCATGTTGGATTTGTGTTCTTGTCGATCATCTAAGGCTGCATAAATTCTTCCCATGTCTTCAACTGTCGTATCTTCTTGGAGGTTATGCACGGTCTTCACTCTGCCCTTTCTGTGAGGGAAATCCTTGTACATGTGATCTTCCTTGCATCCCCAACATTGGATTGGTGGTCTTCCCCTTTTTCCCAAGGAGTCTTCTTTCTTGGATTCATCCTTAGCATACCGGTCTTGATGATTTTTATTAGATTCATTTCTATGAAAAGGAGGCTTGAATCCTTTCTTCCTATGATAAAACTTCTCCTTCTTCTTATCCTTCCAATATTTCTGCATGTATTCTTTTCCCTAGCCTTGCTCATACAGGTACTTATCTTTCCTGATAGCCTCAGTCAAGGTCTTGGGTTCATCATACCGAATCTTTTCTTTATAAAAGGATGACAATCCACTCAAAAATATCTGTGTTTTCACCTTTTCATCATTTATAAACCCAACATACTTTAACAACCCCAATACCTTATTCTCATATTCTGCCATGGACATGCTTCCCAACCAGAGTTCAAAGAAATTCTGCATTTTCTTGTCATATAAATTCTCTGAGAGGTATTCCTTTTAAAAATACTTCTTGAACTACTTCAAAGTGATCCTATTCTCATTAATATGCTCAACTTGCTTCAGCTGTTCCCACCACATGGAAACTTTCCCATGTAAATGGTAGGTGGCAATTCTGGATTCTAGGTTTGATGAATAGTTATGCAATTGGAAATATCTCCTGAGTCCAAGCAACCATGTTTCAACATCACATTCCCTTTCCCTTTCACCATCAAAGTATGTTCGCTTAAGCTTCCTTAGCTCTCCTTGCAAACTTTCCATTTCATGCCTTCTTCTTTGGTTCCTAACAAGAGATGCCTCTGGACTACTTATGGAATCCTTAGATGCATAACACCTTCTTACTGAGTAAGGAGGTGAGTTATTCCTATGAGCTCTTCTAGCACTCCTGGAATAACCAACTCTTCCATGATCATCTCTTCTTTCATGATACCTGCCTTCTTCCTCTTGCTTTGAGCCATTGTTTGCTTGTCCTTGCAACTAATTTAACCTCTGCAACACTCAAGAATTTATCTAAATTTTATCTCTCATCAGCCTCTCATTGTCTTCCTTGTAGCTCTACACTTCTATTTTCAGGCTTCTTACAGTTTCTATCAATGTTTCTTGCTCCCCTCGACCCTTGTGTCCGTTGGATTCTGTCTCTGCATTAACAACTCTAGTATTATGGCCTTTGACCTCTTTATCATGGCCAAAGGCTCCCTCACCTTCTTCCATTTCTCGAATACACATTATGAGCTGATATGCTTAAACTCCTTAATTATGCAAAATGTGCAAGTGACCATTTTGTAAGAGTTAAGCATATGAAAAACAAAATTTTCCAAACAATGTTACAGGTCCTTTCAATTCATGAAGAATACACACACACACACACACACACACACACACACACACACACACATCAGTTTGCATCATATAACACTTTCATTTGGCAACTCTCACTCTTGGAGTTGATTGTGTATATCTATTTTCATCTCTTGCTGCGGGAGATCTGATTTTTCTTTACACATTCACACCATGATTTCATCCAAATCTATTGTGGAACAAACTGTAAGTGTACTCTGTAGTTGAATTTGGAAGATTGAAGTTCTGTTTTCAATATAAAACCTCTGCAAATCTTTATGTGCTAGAATTATTGTATCTGAAAACATGTGGTTTAAAATCGATCGAGGGATGAGATCGACAGTGATAATACATTACAAAGATTGTATATGCACACAGGATAACATCAAGACTTGTACCCATAATTTAAATTCAATACAATTTTGTTTTGAACTTGAAATCCAATCGTAGATCAGACGATCCGTATTCATTGCAAAGATTATAAAGTGCAATGGTGGACTCCACCTTTGGCGTATCCACAATTTTTATGAAACACATCGTTATACATTTGAAATATGATTATTGTTTGGAAATTTAATATTATGTTAGAATATTAATCCAAATCTCCACTGTAGATCTGTAGATCTAACGGTCAACAGGAGCTACGAGACTCCGGGCTTCGGGAGTTCCTAACTGTCCACACTCTCAATCCTTCTGGAGTGCCAAGTCTCCGGACTATAGGATCTGCTGCCATGTATCCTATGTAATCAATGGTTGAGGTGGAATCTAGCCTTCGGGCCTTCAGGAGTCCTCGATCCCAACTGCTTATACCTTGAATCCTCCAGAGTGCCAAGTCTCTAGACTATGGGATCTACTACCATGTGTCCTCTCCCGATCAATGGTGAGGATTTACTCTGCTCTTTGGAGCTTCAAGAGGTTTCAACTTCATTCCTTCTGAACGTCGAATTGGAAAACTCCTAGAGTCTTCATCACCAATTAAGCACCAATGGGTGATACGTGGCAAAACACAAGGAACAAACATGTGGCCCTATCTTACGGGTGACACGTGTCATATACTAACTGGCACGAATGGTATTTGAAAAACATTAAACACGATGACATGTGGCGAGCATCAAGTGTGTCCGCGTCAGCTTCTATGATGTCGACAAGCCACGTCACTCCAGTGCCTCACAACTTTGGGACTTTGAGACTTCATAACTTTGGGACTTCGGACCTTCGAGAGACTTCTCCACACTACAACTCAAATCCCCTAAATGCTGAATTCCCGAATAGGTTGATATGCGAAGATGTGTCCCCATACACAAACGATCCATATTTACTCTAGAGTTTGGGACTTCGGGAGACTTTCTTCCTAGCAGCTTAAGGGGTCACTTCTCTTGGAGTGTCGAATCTCTGAATTGCTATGAGATCTACGACTCACACTTTCTCATACGCAGATCAGACGACTGGAGTCTGATCTTCTCCACTTTTCTCACCTCCTGATCCGTGCTTGATTCAATGGCCCAGACCTGTCCTTGTCCAAATGCAATGGTTAGGTACTCCTCCCCATGATCTACGACGTAGATTCACTTCGGGACTTTGGAGCTTCGGGGTTTCAAGATTCTTTTATGAAAAGGAACTTGAAATTACAGAAGCAACGGAGTCCGAAGGACTTGAATGTTTAACATCCATGCTCTTTTCCCAGATATGACGGTTGTGAAGGATTCATACCCTTCCTGAATAGATCCTATGACCATCATGGTTTCCAAAACCACTACACCTCCTAAGCTTTCAAACACAGTTAAGGTGAGATCTCAGTGCCTTCTGGCACTCTGCAACTTAATTTCTTTGTGAAATTTTTTCTTCGATCTCGGTTTACATGGCCCATCTAGGCTTAGTATTAGAACCATGAACTCTGATATGAAACTGTAACATACCCAACCACCCACAGGTCGGGATATGCTACTTCAAGCCCGCTCTCAGACTTCTTTATCTTACATAAACCTTTCAAATTAATAAAGATGCATAAAACAAAGGAACTGAATGACATGCACAACAATAATTAACACACATGCATACTCTAAACATATTGAATTCAATGATAAATAAATACACAATGGAAATAATTCATACACAAGTAAATAATACCATAACAAAGAGCACTTATCTTTTATAGAAGAGAACCACCCAATGGCTGTAGAGCAAGAACATTCCACCCAACCATAGACATTGTTGTTCCAAGTCTCAACAACAATGTCACCCTCGATATAAGGCTATGAATCCACAAGGATGATTTCAAAGTGTTACTCGGCTTCCCAAACTAGTCAATACTCAAGCTCTCACAGGCTTCCCAACACCCACAACAATCCAAGTACCCAACTCTCTTCTACCCAGCCTACAAAACCCAAGAGAATGGACCCCAGCCCTTCTCTTCCACGCAGTCCCTCAAACAATCCTTCTCCTTCCAGGGCTCTAGTGTAGCTTGTCCAGAATATCCAAGTTGGGACTCTCAGGACTCGTAGCTGTGAGAAAACCTGGACACATGCCAAGCATCTCAGACATGCGGGCCTCAAATCATGGCTGGACTACACCAACAATCTCTACAACCAAAAATTCCATGACTTCTCTTCAACAGTTCGTCATCCTTTTCAAAGCCAAGACATGAAAGAGGAAAGATGAGTGGGTGAGAGAAATGAATGGAGTGAAGTCTCGATGAGAGGTGCGAAACAGTGAAAAATTGGGTGAATGAATGCGTGAGGGAAGAGTGAAGTGACCAACAACAGAACGAGGATGAGAAATGAGAGTGAGAGAGAAAAAATCCCCCCAACATGCTAGGGACAAGTTTATGTAATTCGTGGGGATCACGAACGTCTTGGCCTTTGCCCAAGAAGCTCATGTAACTACTATTCTCCATTAAGAAAAATGGAGAATAAAATATAAAACAACATTCTTATCCCCTTAAGCCCCCTCTCTTGTGGAATCATAGCCCCCTATAACTCTAGTCCTTGTCTGTCTAACAATCAACGATGTATTTATTATTAATAATGATCAAAACATTACATTTCTTGGGCACACTGGCCTTTTACTAATTTTTTGGGCACTCTGGCCTCTCATGTGGTGTAACAATACATTATTTAATATGGTGGCTCAAAACCCAGGGTGTTACAGAGAGCCGTGGGACTTTTTTAACCATTGGTTGACAATAGTGGTGAGGGAGGCCAATTCACCCTTAATTGCTACAAATTCACTCGTAACGTTGGCCTGGAAGGTTGGAAATTTGGAATTGGTGGAAGTGATTTCTGAATTCACTCTCTAGATGTTGTCCCTGTGTTGTTTGGATTCTTATTATAGGTGAAGGATTTCTTGGTTGCGAGTGATGCCCATTTGAGAATGAGGGGTGTTAGGGAGGGGGAAGTGGGTCCATGGAAAAAGATGGAGAAATGATATATGACAATGATCAGGGTGAAAAGAGGAATGAAATGGGATGTGTCAAATAAGGGTGCCAGGAAAGGTGGGTAAGGCCACAGAAAAAAGGCTTATAAGTGATAGGTACCATAATGATCATGAAGAAAAGGGGATTCCAATGGGATGGGTTGCAAAAAAGAGTGTTGGGTCCATGAAAAAAAAATAGACTTAAAAATGACAGGTACCACTGTGATCAGGGTGAAGAGAGGAGTCCAATGGGATATTCCTAAATTATAAGGGTGTCAGCAAGACCACTACATATTTTTTACTCCTTCAGAGTTATACTTCGACCTGAATAATAATGCAATGTCGAAATGCCCAAATTCTTAATAGAACAAAATGTGTAGTAATTTTGTAACCATAATGCAAGAGGCAAGGTTGCGTGGCCAAAATATCCTTTTTGTTCCTTTTCTGGTATTCCCCCCCCCAGGTTAGGGTTTACAGGGTGCCTATGGGAAAGGGTTTGCAATGTTTTATAAATCTTTGATATACATGCGAGGTCGAACATTAGTACTCAACCCAATATCTTAGGGAACCAACTAAGGAGGATTGACTGTACCATTAGCCATATTACCTGATTACCCAGGTACTAGAGAGTATCTTCTCGAGTGCTATTCTTGGTGGCACTATAACAATCATTCATTTGATCGATTGATCTAGGGATGGTTTCAGGAGACCTAGGGGACTCCTGATATACCTGTTAGTACGTGGGAGTGATGGCCATGTACAAATTTTTTTTGATGCAATACTGCTTGAGGGGTACCAACAGGGGTTACAGAGGTTTCCAACAAGGGAAAAACCTTGGTTTCCAGGCAACCCCATAAAACCGTATGTATTGTTTGCATGAATGTATCCCCACCGCAGTTTTACCCATTGAAGGATAGATCTTTGTGCTTTAAAGACACCAACAATACATGTTTCTACCCTGGAATTTTTTTTACCCACAATTCCTTCCAAGGAAAGTGATTTGATACAACTTGTAAGGTACCATATATAATATACTATGCAAAAACATGAATATTCAACATATACCAATGGAACAACAAAATATTGAGAAAGACAATACCAAAAATAATATCTTTATTTAAAGAAAGAAATGTTCACTTGCCTCTTCGAGGGGGAAACCTCTAGCAGAACAGAGCTCTATTACAATAATTCTCAAGACAAATCTTTCTCATGCCTCCTACTCTTATTTATACTAATTCTATCTTCTAAAGAACATTATAGAGGAAGATATTTCTAGAAGCAGAAGCTTCTATTAGGTCTTTTTACATTGACTTTGTTATCACTCCAAAAGTCACCCTAGACTGTAATCAGGTGAGATTGGTAACATCAAAATTTTTGTAAATGTAAATGAGTTTTTTGAAATTCAAATGGAAAAGACTCCGAATAATAAGACTTTAACTTAGAAATCTAGGCTAATCATGCACAAGAAAATGAGGTCTTGAATAGACTCGGTCAGTGAATAGGAGTAAAAGTGAATAGGAGGAAGAGTTAATGAGGGAGGTGTAAAGGTCTGCTATTAACATAAGGTTTTCAAGCAGCCCAAGGAAGAAAAACTTCAAACACAAGATCCTTTTGAATTCAAAGTTTAAAGAAAACTGAAGAACATCACAACAATATTATAATCAAACATTCATCATAACACAACCATGAAAAACTCATGTGGATCCTCTAGTCATTAACACTTCAACATAAGAGGTAGAAAAAAGTTGTTAAAAGAAACTGACTTATACTAATAAAAAATTATCAAGTCTAGTACATAACTAGAGAACAGTCTACTAAGTCAAAGAAAATTACAATCTGGGAGCCTCAACTCTACCATTCAAACCCCCTTTCCTCATTTAGATCATGGATTTATAACAGAAAGGAAAGGAAATAGTTTGAGGTGCATGCTGGCCTTCTTCCCATGAAAACATCTAAGCATTTATTCCATCTATTAGCTTGACTAACAACCTATGCTATAAAAAAGGAAAGTGTTGGTGACTAATCCAACCAATCTTTAAACTGACTTGATCCTCCTTTGATACGTAGCTCCTTGTTTTCCATGTGTCTATAGTTGTCATCATGCTTCCAGTTGCTATCTCTTTCTATCTCCCACATCATCATCCATTCGCTAAGATGCTATCTCGACTTCCCTTGATTCTGGAACTGTCTACTGATTTTTGCGCTTGAAAATCTGGAAAGCTAGGATACTCCGCCACCTGTTACATAGTTGTTAGAATGGAATAAAATTCCTTTAATGCTGCCACATATGTTCTTATCTCTTCTCCACATCATCATCCATTCACTAAGATGATAATTCAGCCCCCCCTATATTCCTTGTAACTTTAGGTAGCGCCACTCTATTGCGTCTTTGTGAAAGAATTCGTCTCTGCCAGAAATTAGGTAGCGCCTGCCTGTGTTTAATGTTCAAGAGATTTGGCAGTGCATAGGAGATTGGGTAGTGCCCGTGGAATTCACATCGCCCAAGAGAGTAGGTAGTTCCTAGGAAATTTACAACGCCCAGGAGAAAACACAGTGCCCAGGAGAAAACGCAACGCACTGCACTCTGCACATCCATGCATGAAAACGATGGAACGCGCAAGAAATTGGGAGCAACATCATATATATCATGGCTATATTTAGTTCTTCAACACCTGTATGCTTGATCAATGTCTTGAGATTGATGTTTGACTCGTGGCCTAGTTTTGACTCATAGATTATGAATTAGGAACGTGATCTTAACTCATAGCTTAGCTTAATGTAATGACTAGTGACTAGCATAATAAATGGGCATGTGGCTTTATAAACTCTATACTTAGGATAATGCAAATATTTATGCATAGAACTTTAGGTTTAGACTAGATTTAAGCCACTTTAAAGATCACACCACCTCTTCTATCAAAGTCAATAAACTCATTTATTGAAAAGGCAACTAAAATAAAACATAGGGAAATCAACAAAATAAAGATTTAGGAAAAAGTACTAAAAGTTGGTTTTTTGGTTATGTAGGTCAAAAAGACAAAGGCCAAAGGTGTTTGGAAAAAAATATTTATGAATTAAGACTCTTCCTAACTCAATGAGGAAATTGGAATTTATGAACTAGGGCAAATGAGCAAAAACTATTTCAAAAGTCTAGCACAAGGATGCTAAAGATACTTAAAATTTCCATAAAAAATTGAGTGCTAACATTTGGCTCCAACTGGGATGGAGACCTCCCTTTGAGGCTCCAAGAACCTATTAGTTCCAGTCACCTTATCCATTGGGCTATGGAGTCATCTAGCCTATGAAATCACTCTCTGAAAACTCTCAAGACCTGTGCAACTGATCTTTGTATACCTTCAAAACTGACCTTTATTCACACAAACTGACTGATATTTCTACTGCAACCTAGAAGAAAATAAATGCTTAGGCAACGAGCTTATTTCCTACCCTACTCTACTCTAACTAGTTCTGCAATTGGTTAGATAAATGCTGCCTTCCATAACAACCATTCAAGCAATTTTAAAATTGAAGAAACCTCGTCTCCATCACTGGTCAACAACTGATGTTTGAAATGTAACAATAGTGATAAAAATTCATCCAAGAAACCATACTCACCCAAACATGCTGATAAAAATATCAATTCTGCATGCTCCAAAGCATTTGAAAAGTGTAACTCTATGTGCTCATTGACAGGGTCATGAAACTGAAAGCAATGTCTAATTAATTTATGAAAGGTTACCTTCATTGTTTCAAAGCTGCTGATAGTTTGTTTGATGTCTTCTACAGGAACAATTGTTTGAATGAGAGACACATGAATCTGTGGGTCGAATAACTGCTTCATAACTTCAGAACCACATGTTGGTTGATTGCTTATCATCTCTGCATATACCGTGGGGATAGTCTACTGCTCATACACATGGTTTTTATAAGATAGGGTTGTTCATTTGTTGGTGATGGATAAGAGACTAGACTTATATGAAAATCCATTTCAACACCTTCATAGCATTTACAAGGATTAGGAGCATAATTATCATATACTGGAATAGTTCTAAGAGGTTCCAAACAAATCATAGAAAAATTGTGTTCCTCACTGGTATTCCCATCAAAAATAGGTTGTCCATAACAAACCTTTGACTCTTGACATTCAGAATGTCTTGTTTCATGATTCTTTCTAACAACAAAGTATTCATTACCAAAGTGTTTGTCAACAACAAGCTACTCTTGGTCAATGTTTGAGATAATGACTTCCTCAGAGGCAAGGCTATCAAAGATACCTGCTTCGAGGATCAAATCATCCACTATATTTTCTTCATAGGGACAACAAATAAAATCTGCCTCATGTTCAGATTTGACATGACACTGACTTTGAATCCTATCACAATCTCAGAGGTTCTCCTCCACTTCCTCAGCATCCATGAATAACTGTGATAAAGATGTCAATTTTCTTTCCCTAAGATACAAAACAAGATTAGAATATCGAGACATTATGTAATACACCATGGAAACAGTCTCAGAAGGTTTAATTTCCAGGGGCAGGCTGTAATATAAGCTGTAAAACCTTTGATTAAAAACAGACAGAACTTCATTTTTTCCCCTTCTCAAAGTAGCGAATTCATGTAGGTACTAATCCAATGACTTTCTCTCTCCCCATTATTTTAAAAAGGTGTCATATAGTTCATCCCATGAACCAATGGAAGCAACTTCCATATTCTTGAACCACAAGGCAACATCTCCAATCAAAGATTTAGAGAAAAGCCTCATGATAATATCTTCATGCAAGATTTCTAGATTATCGATGAAGTCTTGAATGGTTAACAGATGCTCTTCTCCTGTAGTGTTATCTTTTCTAGAAAAAGTGGGTAGGTAGTCTACAAATCCGACAGGGTAAGGATGAAGAAAGGATGGCAGTTTTAGAGGTCCAAACATCTTTCCCCTAACCTTAAACTGGAATTTAGTGGGCTATTTAACACTAGAAGGTTGTTGGTAAAGGTCAGAGGAGTTGGCAACTTGAACTGAATCATTTTTATTATTTGCAAAAGGACAATAATCATTTGGTGCATGCTGAATTTCAACAGGCTGGTTATTAACAGCAGAGGGAAAGGTAGAAGGTAATAAATCAACTTTGAAATCTGGAGAAGGGAGAGAGTCATAAGGTTCAGGCTGATTAAAAAAGTGTTTATGAACCTCATCTTCTTCAGGTGTTTGAAGTGGATGGATATCCTTAACATCAATGACATGGGAAAGGGGTAAATCTACTTGTTTTAAAAAGGAATATGCAAGAACAGGCTGGTGGTCTTTAGAGTATACAAAGAAGATTATGATTCTCCTAATGTGTGCAGGGAAATTCAAGAAAGAATGAAGGATAAAGAGCACAAGTTCCTGAAAGAAATTCATAACTTGATACCTGAACTTGCCTCTGTCTTCCATTTCTGTCCAAGCTTGTTTCCACAGTGGAGTATTCCAACAGGTTCGTCTTCATGGAGTCGTCAGGCAGATTATTACAGTCAAATTTCTGTATCCCTCTCTTGTCTACCATAAAGAGCTGGATCTATGTCGTTCTTCCCAGGGAATTCTTTAATCTGCTCAAATCCATCCGTGACAATGACACCATTTATGTTATCACTCCAAAAGTCATCCTAGACTATAATCAGGTGAGCTTGGTAACATCAAAAGTTTTGTAAATGTAAATGAGTTTTTTTAAAGTCAAATGGACAAGACTCTGAATAATAAGACTTTAACTCATAAATCTAGGCTAATCATGCACAAGAAAATGAGGTCTTGAATATATTCGGTCAGTGAATAGGAGTAAAAGTGAATAGGAGGAAGACTTAATGAGGGAGGTGTAAAGGTCTGCTCTTAACATTAGGTTTTCAAGCAACCCAAGGAAGAAAAACTTCAAACACAAGATCCTTTTGAATTCAAAGTTTAAAGAAAACTGAAGAACATCACAACAGTATTATAATCAAACATTCATCATAAGACAACCATGAAAAAATCATGTGGATCCTCTAGTCATGAACACTTCAGCATAAGAGGTAGCAAAAATATGTTAAAATAAACTAACTTATACTAATAAAAAATTCTCAGGTCAAGTACATAACCAGAGAACAATCCGCTAAGGCAAAGAAAATTACAATCTGGGAGCCTCAACTCTACCATTCGAACCCCCTTTCCTCATTTGGATCATGGATTTATAACAGAAAGGAAAGGCAACAGTTGGAGGTGTGTGCCAGCCTTCTTCCCATGAAAATCTCTAAGCATTTATTCCATCTAACAGCTTGACTAACAACCTATGCTATAAAAAAGGAAAGTGTTGGTGACTAATCCAACCAATCTTTAAATTGACTTGATCCTCCTTTGATACATAGCTCCTTGTTTTCCATGTGCCTGTAGCTGTCATCATGCTTCCAGCTGCTATCTCTGTCTATCTCCCACATCATCAGCCATTCACTAAGATGTTATCTCGACTTCCCTTAATTCTGGAACTGTCTACTGATTTTTGTGCTTGAAAATCTGGAGCTGGGATACTCTGCTACCTATTACATAGTTGTTAGAATGGAATAAAATTCCTTTAATGCTACGACATATGGTCTTATCTCTTCTCCACATCATCATCCATTCACTAAGATGATAATTTGAGCCCCCCTATAATCTTGGTACCTGTAGGTAGTTCTACTCTAGTGCATCTGTAGTGTCCCCAAGGCCGAGCCCCGTTACAGATCATGTTATATGCAAAGAATTGTAAATATGTTCTATAGGACGGTGAGCCAAGTTTTATATAAGCTGTAGGATTATGTGTTTTGTTAGGCCAGGGAGCCTAAGTGTTGAAGGCCAGGAGCCTGTTGATGTACTTGTAAGTATGCAGGTCAATTAATAAAATATAAATACCGCCAGTGCAGACCAACCACGATGAATGAG